>CAWUFW010021192.1:0-128068 GCA_963921515.1 Calotriton arnoldi
CTACAAGAAGCTCCAGCCTCCAGCATCTCTTCCTGTCAAGATCTTTGTCCTCACTGCATCCTCTGCACCGTGGGCCTGCATCCTTGGTGAGCTGCTCGAGGTCCTCTTGCGACTCCTGTGCTTTCGGCCTTCGGGTCCTCTTGAGGGTCTTCTTTGGCTCCAGTGGGCTCCCCTGCTTACTAGGGGCCTGCTCTGACTCTCCTGCATTTGGTGAGTCCCCTGGACCTTGCTGGTTCCAACGCTGCACCTTCTTAGTGTACCACATCTGTTGCTGCTGCCAAGGCTTGTTGGTGCTCCCGCTGGACACCTGCCCTCTGGTTCTCGACATCTGACATGGGAAAGCTTGTGAACGACTCCTGGTCTTCCACTGCGTCGTCTGGTCCTCACAGCTGCAGCGACAAGTTCACCGTCATCATTCCTGCATCTTCTGTCATCGGTGGTCATTGGTCTTCCGTGCCTCCTGGTCACTTCCGATTTGCATAGACTCTGTCCCCTCTGCTTGCTGGTACTCCTCTTCAAGAATACATCTTTGGATTCCACCGGACTCTTTCACCTTCTTCGCCAGCTGCATCTTTTCTGAAGTCCTCCATTGTGGTCTACAGCGGTTTCCAACGTCACTTCGCACCCGGCTTCCCTGGTGTAGGTATCCTGGTTCCTGGGGTATCCACGGTTGGGGTGACTTTCCAACCTTCCATCTTCCACAGAGTTTCTTCAGGGTCCACTGGGAAGGGTCCTTCTTCCTTAAAACTGCAACTGCGACTGTCCTATTGATTTGCATTGAGTACGCAGCTGTGTTTCCACTCTGCATACAGCCTTCATGGGGTTCCTGGGTACTTACCTCGGGTGGTTCCTTGTGTCCCCAGCTCTTCTGAGTCTTCTGGTCCAAGTCCCGACTTCGGTCGCAGTTCGCATTCCACTTCTTTAGAATATGGTTTCGTCTCCCCCTGGAGACCACTGTGTATTTATGCTTTCTTACCTGTTTTACATTTGAAATATTGTGTTGATATCTCCGGGTAGGAGATATACCAATGTGTTAATGTGTGTGTATAATAAATATAACAATTTTTATAACTACACCCTGTGGTTAGATCTGGTAAAACAAGCTGCTTAACACTACTTCTGGACTAAACCTGAAGGCTGCTCTCTACAGCTTCCCACTTAGAGAGCTTTCTATTGTTTTCTAAGACTACCAAAATCACCATAAGGTCTGTCTGGATTAGTGCAAGATGCTTCGCTTAAATAAGTGTGCACCATATACTAAGCCAGCCTCATGCAGACAGAGAACTTTGTATACACGTCTGTCACAACCAGCAAGTGTTGTCTGTCTGGAAGCATCCCAATGTCGGACTGATTTCTTGCTATCCCGCTGTGCATCCATCTTTGGTGATTGTGGGGGCTAACCTTTCTTGTATTCTTGACGCTAACGGCCTTCCCCTACTACTTACCCAATAGGTTTCCATCTCTGGGAATTGAATCCTTTCCCTCAATCTGGCTTCACTCTTTACTGGACTTTGGTGGCCTTGGTGTGCCAGATGAACCAAACAGAGAATGTCCCCATCCATGGTACTAATTTGCTGTGGACTTTCCACAGTTTCTCAAGATTCTCTAGCTCCTCTTCGACCAGCTGTTGCAGGTGAAACGATACTCTTCTGTATCGAAGAGCCACTTTATTGACTGTTGTGTCTATGTGCAGCTTAGTAGGTGGTGCTTTCAGGCAACCAGGCCCTCAGAACAGATGGTTGAAGTCTTTCAATAACTGGTTGATTTCTAGGCAATGAATACTATGGGCCATTTGTAACAACTCAATTTCTTTGGCAGTTGTACAGCTGATCAGGGGGTTCTCTTCCCCCAAGTTGGTCATAAAGAACTTTTGATTTTGCCATAATTGACTTTTGCTGTACGTGCTGGCTAGGGCAGATATGCAAAGATTCAGGTGTTCGCAGGCATCCGCTTTGGGCTTCAGTTGATTGTATTAGTCACGGCTCATCACATTCACAGAAGCCCCTATGTTGATGAGTGCTGTGTTGGTTAGTCCTTGCACTCTGACTTTACATGTTGGTTGACTTCTCTTTAGAGTAGTGATGTCAATGGCAAGTGATGCATGTGCAAGAGTCCAGTCTGAGGAGGTCCCCAGGTTTTTCCACTGATACATTTGCCTTTTCACCTGAAACTCTGATGACTGCGGTAGGGAAGCTTCTTTTAGATGTATTAGCTTCACTGTCTGCTAATGTACTTTTTGTGCTCTCTCTCTTTGTCTCCAGGTCTTGCGACAATGCAGTTTTTTGGGCAACTGGTCAGTAAACTTAGCAGCGTCAGCAACCTTTTTTCCAACCCCTACCGGGTGCGGGAAGTGCCCCTGGCAGAGTATGCCTCCTTCTCGCCATGTAGGGAAGATGGGCGGATCGTCCTTTACCGCAATACAAGCGCCCGATCCTGGGATTGCCTCCTAGTCAGCCCCCAGCAACCTCAGAATGCTTTCCGGTAAGTGACACCTGCTTCTCTTCCGACATTTACTGTGTATCAGTCTTTTCGTTCTGTATTCTCCTTAGATCCCTAATAGGAATGTCAGGGCTAAATCTAGAACTAACTGAAATAAGCTGAGCAAGCTGTTTCTGATTGGCTACTGTAAGAAATTGGGTTATTAGTTGAGGAGGTAAGTATCCATCTCAAGTAATAAACACAATCCTTGTCACAGTAAACCACTAACATCACAAAATAAACCAAAATCAACTCTCCGGGAGCTACTGCACAGAGCAGACAGGCTTAACTTAGAACCAATGTGTAAAGTATTCATACAGCAATAAAGTCAAAATGCAAAAGAAAAAAAATCCCAAAATGAATTCGAGAAATAGAGTAAAAGTTAGTAAACAAAATGACAAAAATCCAATAAATGCATCTAGAGATATGAATTTTTAATGTTTTAAGTAGAAATAGCGCCAAGACGCACAAAGTGCCAATGATGACCAATGGTCGCTGTAGAACAAGACATAGGCGCAACTTGACAGTAACTGTGTTGGAGAGCAAGTCAAATATACTAACCAGGTTAGTCCTGGTCAAAGATTTTATCTTCTGGCTTTAGTCCTTGCAGCCTCAGTCCATCACAGGAGTACACTTCTAAAGGCCACCACCAGAGGACATCAGCGGACTCACAAGATGTCAGTCAGAGGCCTACAGGAGGGTTCAGTCTAGGTCCAGTTAAACCACTGGTCAGTTGCATGAAAAGGTCTCTTGTAGCTTGTTATGTCCCTGTAACTTTAACAGGGGGGTCAGTCTTATGACCCCTGGAGTCCACTCCTTTGTCCTGGGTATTAGAGGGAAGCAGGTCCAGTCTTCCATGCTCTTCTCAGGTCTCATACAGCAGGTTCAGTCCTGTTCTGATCTTCTACAGGTCCAGGAGTATTCTGAAGCGGGTGCTTGGAAACGCCACATTTATGCCTGGCTCAAGCTAGTGGGTAAGAATGACCCCTGAGAACACCCTAACCAGTAGGGTAATAGTTCTCAGGGCTAACCCTACCCACTTTGGGCATTTTCAAGATGGCCAAACTCTCCGGCCACACTTAATGTTTTTAAAGTTGATACTTTATTGTAATTGTTTATTGTTTAGAATGTTTTATGGACAAGTATCCCAAAAAACTTCTTTTACCTACCTTTGGCCACACTAAACTTGGGCTCTGAGGGCTGGGTGTATGTGTGTGTAGAGAGCGTACTATGGTAATCATAGTGTTCTCCTACATCTAGCAGTAAAATCCAGTTTTAGGTGGTCCCTTTACTCTCAACAAACTCGGATACAGAAGTTTGGTAGGACAAAGCTGAGCTTTCTGCAACCAGACAGTGGATACACACACATTGTTTTGGCATTCTGTTTCCCTTCTTTGAAGAGTGCCCCCAGTGTCATATGAAAATTCCCAGCAGACCTGTCAAGCAGGTCTTGACACTCCAGCAGAATGTTAATCTCAAATTAATGTGGCAAGGTTAAATACTAGCGCAAACCTGGAGTATTCCCTACCTGACCTCAACTGGTGTGGTGCTCCAAGGGGAAAAAGAGCGGCCACAAACACTCTCAACTCAATGAGGAAACCTCAATAGCTTTAGATAAGTACATCCCCTGAGCAGCCAATATATTCAAAATGATAGTATATAAGTCCAGACAAGATTTCTCCGTTCTTCGTTTTTTATTTTCTTTCTTCTTCACATTTCATTTGATGTTCTTAACATAATTTGTAGTCACTCAGGTAACTTCAGTAGCCAACACGTGTTTCATCAGTTAGGTACATAAACCTCTGACTTCATCAGGGCTGCTGTCATCTCAATATTTCTAATTCATATGGTTGTGTGTAAGAATCGTAAGTACTTCCGTAAATCTATATTAAATCTAAATTCAGCTCCTCGTGTCGCTCGGTCTGGTAAGCTCCTTATACCAGAAAATCAAATGTTTGTCTCTCCGTCTTGCCACTCAGGGAAGAGTACTTCATTCGTGCTTGTGTCTCAGCATCTCAGCAGGATGTCACACTGATGTCAACAAGAGGCCAGTTGTGATGGAGGTCGGTCTTGCTTGAGGGACAAAGAAGGATGCAGGCCTGGGTGTTAGCTACATCTGCTTGTAACACAGTAGGCCTCTTTGAAGTTAATCAAGTCCTCTGGTTCAGCCAATATGCCATCTTGTCACAGGCACAACCGCACCTCACCAGACCCAAGGCATTTTGTCCCTAGCCTGGGAGCAACTTAACACTTCATTCATACCCATTGAAATGCTAATTACTTACTGGCAGAAAATAGAGAGCAAAATGCAAATTTAGCTTCCAGGAACTTCAGGAAGGGCACAGGTGACTTTTAAAAGTCATCTTTCCAGAATATTTATTACAAATCCAACTTCACCAGTGAATTGGTCTTTCCACCTTTTGGTTGAGCCCATTCAGGTGGTATTCACCTACCCGAATGAGAGGAGACGCCAATAATGGAGCATGCCATAATTTGGTGGATGAGGTGTCTCTCCTTATTATTTAAATAACCCTGTAGGTAATTTTGGTAGAACGGTAGGTAGGAACCCAACTGTTCCTAAGCCCTCGAAACTTTGTATGATTAGGATTGTAAAAATATCCCTCAAAAGAATGCTGTCACTTTTAAAGTTGGGAGCTCTCTGTGCGGGGTGTCTGTCCACGCGCATAAGCCCGCTCCATCACATATGTGTCAAAAGGCACATGTAGTTCCTGCTTATTTCTTTCTCCAGGCTAGATTAGCTTCTCTGGAGCTTCAATCCTATTTCTTTGTTTTTCCTAAAAGGAGAGGTATTTTTTGTATAAGCTTGCCTCCCCCACTTAGAGTGGCTTCAAGCAGTGCGTCATATGTAGAAAGCAGACTGACCTTAAAAAAAACTGTGTTTCCTTGCCTTGGCAGCCTACATTCAGTATGTTCCTCTGTCATGTGTGCTGGAATTCGCCGGAAGATGCTGAATAACCACCTCCTGTTGATGGCAGGGGCAGTTCTGAATGGTCTCAGTACTATATAACTGAATGGGAGGTATCACATTTAGGTTGAGTGATTCGGCACAAGCACCATCACCAGGTCTCTAGGGCCTGTGTGTACTGACCTCCACAGTTTTGGAACCCTCTCCCACTAGTTTAAGAGGGACAACCTTTGGATGCATTCCCCTGCAAGGGCCTCCCGGAGGGAAATTATCAAGACTCAAAGCTTGGAATTCTGTGGTACCTAATTACCATTTCCAACCAGACCCAGTTTGAAAGGCACTATAGATAAGAGCTCCTACCTTGGAAATCTATTGAGCAAGCTCACAGCATCAGTACTTTATCATGGTCCCAAAGCCAAATTACCCACAGGGGTCAGTAGATTTTTTACCTTATCCCTCATTTTAGATGTCAAACTTGATTCAAAGACCCAGTACATCAGTACTGTGTGTGCCTGAAACTTAAGGGGCACCTCAGTGGGGTGGTAACTAAACCTTCTAAATCGTAAAGGCCTTTTAATTTTGGTACTTGAGCCGTGTATAGAGTGTTTTTTTCACTTTTTATTTTAGCAGGTCTGAAACATAAAGAAAAGGAAGATTAAAAAAGCTCAAACTGTTGCTTGTTTAGGTACCAGTGATTTCAGATGCTGTTCCTTACAATTTATCTATCTATCATTCAGTCTGAAATGTTACTGCCACCTGAGATTTTTCATCCTGCATAGGAGTCAATAAATATTGGAGCCTTTTAAACTGATATTAATTGAATCTTACTTCTTTTCTGTGTTACCAGCACAAATATTTGCCACCCAGTGGGGGAGGGATACATCCCTTCCACATTGACTGTTTAGGTTCCAAATCGGATTTGGGTCCGAACCCATGCATTTGTTTTGTTCCTCCAGGACTAGACCTTTTTGTTGGTTCCAGGCATGTTACCTTGTGGACAGATGCCTTTCTGGCCTCAAGAGGTAAAGGTTTGGCATTGACACAGACTCCCCAGCACTCACATCCTACAATAAAGTTTCACTCTGTTGTATAAAAGCAAAGGAGACTTTTAAAATCCTCCTTCCTATAAGGTAGTCTGCTTCTTGTCGTCTATTTTAAAGGCTTACTCCTTCGACTCCAAATAAACATTTCTCAGTAAGAAGTCTTCTTTGATGATACAGTTCAATGTCACTTGATCTTGACTTCCCTCTGAACTACCTTTATCAAAGTTTTTGGAAGTAAAGTACAAGAGGCCCCAGCATGAACCTTTTGTGGGCAACTTACCAGCTCAGTCTGATTTGTTATGCAAGGGTGGATAAAGGAGGGGTGCTACCACCATCGCTGGTGTCTGATAAAAATGAAGGCTGGCATTTGTTCACAAGTTTCGGAAGGAAATCTGTTAACTGAAATAGATAACAGGATGGAAAAAGTAATTGGAGTGTATTTTAACTGTCGATAGTGAGTTCTATAAAACCACAGGCAGCCTGCTGCTTTGTAAAATCTGGAGACTCTTTGTCTTCATTTTATCTCATGACAAGCAAATCAGTAGCAGCTCTACCTTCTCAGTCATAAACAAGAAAAACTTTCTGGCAAACGGTGATCATCGAAAAATAAAGCCCCAAATATTCTTAAGTATCCATAATAAAATGATGCTTCCAATTTTAATTTGCCAACAAGGTGAGGTGAACAAAAGAAATATATTCCACTTTTTATTTTTACTTTTAAATCACATGAGAAGAATTCAGAGACTGTAGGAAAGTGCCCCTTTTTGCATGGTTGACCCCCACTTTTTGCCTGATGTTGATGCTCTTTGACTAAGTGTGCCCTGGGTTCCTGCCAACCAGATACCCAGGGCCTATGTTCTTTCCCTAAAACTGTACTGTTACAAACCCAATTGGTAACTCTCTGGCCACATGTAAGTCCTTTGTAAAAGATACCATGGATACTAAGAGCACTGTGACCAGGGAAGGCCTCTAAGGACTGCAGCACATATTCTGCCACCCTTATAGGCCCTGTACCTTAACACATACACTGCCATTGCAGGCTGCATGTTTTTGTGGAGAGAAAAGTGAAGAGTCGACATGGCACACGTCCTTGTGTTAACACAATAGTAGGCCCCTGGGTCTAGTTAATTATTGGAGTATCCCTTTCTTAGGACGATTCCCCTCACACACCCTTGGGTGGCATGCTTCATCATTGGGGATCTCCTCGCACTACGAACCTAGTCGTAGTGCGGGCTACAACTTCCTCACTGAGAGGGAGGAGTTCAGGGATGTTTTATTAAAGATGATGAGGTATACTAAACCTCTTGATGAGCAAGGTGTGGTGAGAGGTAAGTTAAACAAAAGTGTAGGTGACTAAAACCAACTCTGATATGCTGAACAATTTTAATATGGCATTTATAGGTTAGGATTAAAAGGTAAAGCTGAGACAGAGGAAGATTCAATCTGTCAAAGAATTGAAAGGGTCAACATGTTTCAGCCTGACACTCCCCGTAGAGATGTAGCAGCTTTCATCAGGACCGAAGTGTGTGAAAAAAGTGACGTGAAATATCCACTTGTACTGCCTCTAATAAGTGGAAGAAATATTTATATATAACCAGTCAGTGGAATGGAAGATCACTCAAACGTTGATTGTACTGGTCAGCATACTCCATAGAAAGAGAAACAAAATTGTGCATTATCAAAATTATAAGCACACACTCACAACATATACATGGCTCAGATTAAAGTTCATATTATGATCTGGACCAACACGATAATAGTGTAGATCACCTACCCGAATTATCGGGTGAGCAAAAAGACACCTGAAGCCTTGGCATGTTATACCCAAGGGGGCATCCAATACCTATGTAAAAACATATGGGTGGTGATAAACAATGACTGTTGGGCGTAGTCATAAAAACACACAGAGTATACAGTTGACTGTGCAAGTGAAATGGAATAAATACAAACTACTAGTAAGCAATGTAAGAGGTAGATCTATTGCAATGCACTGTGGGTAACAAATTGTCTTATGTAGGTGGAGTTCACCCAATAACTGGAATGTCACGAAATAGAGACGAATCTTAATTGGTGTGTGTGCAAAGACAGCCATAGTAACTCAAACAAATTAATGTGCAACATCAAATAAGCAAGCAGCCGTTAGCAGATAAATTGCCCAGAGGTTGCGCAAGAATGAGCTTGAAAAGGCATAAAAAGAAGAAACAGAAATTGTTCATGAGGTGAGTAATGCATACATCTAAAAGACCGGCAAAGCGGCAGCGACACAGTTCCCCCGAGGGAGAGGGTAGAACGTACACGGGCCGGCATTGCCATCTACAAGAAAACCCAGTGCCGTAACAGAGACAGATTTGGAACAGAGAACTGTCGCATTTCGCCCTGACTGGTAAATAACACATAGACGTACCTTCATAGAGGAACCCGCGGCCAAAATAGTGCCCCGAAACAGGTACTTCCTTAGGGCAATGTACCGCCTATATGCTTCCTGTTTGAGCGTGAGGACCGCCCTCCAACTAATGACGCGGAACGTACAGCGTCATGGAAGATGGACCCTCTTTTCTCTGCGGAAGCGTGTAATCTACCGCAAAGAGGCTCTGGGAGTTGTAGTGCAGGCTACAAATGTCAAAGTCGTAAGTCTGTATGTGGGCTAAATGACGGTGACCTAAGCAAGCAGTCTGACATCTGCGATACCTAAATAAAACAAAACAAAGCAGAATAAAAGCTGTCATATTATTTGCATGTTGTTCCTTTGATCGCACATACCGCTTACTGACACACCCATGTATAGGTTTGAAAGCATCATCAAAAGTGCAGGTACAAATGGAGATCGCCTTATAAACAACACCAAGCCCGAGCACACACATATCCAGTTATCTTATTGTTAATTACAACATCGATATTCAAAACGCTGTTCAGCTTTTTATGTTTTTTTATTTTTCTTCTTTGATGTTCCAGCCAACACATGTTTCGTCGTCCGGGAATAAAACCCACGACTTCCTCAGGGCTGGAAAGACAATAGTGTGAACAAACAGTAGTATCGTGTACATGGTCCTTTATATTGTACATGTACTTTGGTGGAAACTCACATTTCAATATATATCTATGACACCCAGGAAAAAAGAGCCTTAAATTGTGAAACATATTCGTGCCCATTTTTGCCACACAGAGTCGGTGTGTGCTGGACTCACATCAATATTCCATAACTTGTTATTGTGGGACGTGGTGCACCTATCAATATCACTGAAAATGCAAGTCAGTGATAAGAGCCAAGCATTCATTTGTAGGGGAAGTGGGGAAAAAGGTGCTCATACCATTTGTCCTTCGTAGTGAAGTGAAAATGTTTAGGCTATGTATATAAAAAAAATAGGAAGTAGCATACCTGCCTTGAGGCGATATATCACGGTAAACCTATAGTGTTAATGTAAATGCTCTATAAGCATTTGTACATAAATCATATATCATCTTGAGAACGTCATGTCAAGCAGGCAAATAAGAGAGATATTCATACCTCTAAGCCGGTTATACTTCCGTCCCGGCCAGTAGGTGGTACGGAGATGGTCAGTTGTATTTCAACAGTTCAAGAATAGAGATCCGATTCTTCTTAAGATCAAAAAAAAAAAAAAATGATTGGTGATGTAACCCATATTACGTGTGTAATACTCAGTTATTGTTATTCGTAAATAAAATTAAATTAAATTGCAGGGTGCCCTGAAGGGAACATCAGGTTTTTGCTAATAACTCACACGATCCACAACTACCTTGTACTCATATATATGTGCCTCTAGTCGATTGAGCCCCAGAATACAGTATACATGTTCATCCCGAGACTAATGCCAACAATTTCATAATGTCATGGGCAAAACTACTCGACAGTCCATTAAATGTCTGTTGAATAATCGGATATCGTGTGACAATCGGTCGATTGTGTCTCCATAGTTAATAAAATAAGTGACTAAGGTCAGCTGCAAAAGGGTATAAACCATGAACAATGGATATCACTACATCTTACCTGACACTCACGCCAATCCGTGTCGTGTCGAAGAGTAGAATATTAAGGGAATCCAGTATCGCCCGGTAGATCCACTGCAAGAAATATAACGTGCTTAGTGGATTATTATTATTAGTTTACGATGCCAACGTATATGACATCCAGAAAATCCCCATCTGACCTACCAAGTACGAACACCTATCCGCGTCCTCACCGGCTCCCAATACGGCCGTAGCATGTGTGGGGATATCGGAAACAGGAAGTGAAATAGTGCGCGTTCAAGCACTAGTGCGTCAACTCGAATCATCATGGCCCCGGGATCCTCCATGTTGGAGTTTCGCGCATGGTGGGCCGGAATGAGCAAAGTCATATGCATCACAGTGTATGTAGAAATTATTACTGGGACCTAATCAACGGCATACTGCGCCGCCATATTTAAAGATTCGTCTGTGGTACCCGAAACATGTTATATCAGGATAGTGGCCAGATAAAGCCAGATCAGAGAACGTTGACATTAGTTGCCCTAGTTATCGCGAACGTCCTAATGAATGTATCGATTAGAAAATACAAATAAAAAAAGGGTGTATGGTCATCTCATTAGCGTCGAATATATAAGTGTACAAGTTAGTCTTAAGGGCAATTCCACTGCGAAATAACATATTGGAAAATGGCAAAAGCTGGAAGTCAGTGACTAAAGAATGGTATTACAGAATAAGATTGCGATGTATGTGTTGCTGCTTGTACGGGCAGAATACAGCGAGATAAGAGCTAATGTAGTAAGGGGGGTACAATGGTAATGGACTTCATAGAACATTAAGTCGACGGGGGCAAAAAATTTGGTGGATGGCGAAAGATGTCCAAATAGATTATGCTTTTCATAGGATATGATACTACGCTACGTCCCTCAATACATCATACAGTAAAATACGGCATATTATCAACATATTCTTGTGTGACGATGGGTATCCATACCTCAAGATCACGAAATTGCTTAGTACATTGGGAATTATCACAGACGTGCTATGGTGTGTTTATACTGCGGACATTTGGTCAACTAATACATAGGACAGCTCTTGACAAAACAGTATATTATATACATGCAATACAGCATATTGTCAAATGTCAGTACAATGTGAATTACTAGTCACCAAGAAAATAGTGTAGCTCTTGATCTAAGTTCAGGCCAAATTCAACTGCTTGTAATCGCATAATCCAAGTAGCCTCCCTACGCCTGAGGCAGAGTTCCTTGTTGCCCCCTCTTGGATCTGTTTCCACGTGGTCAACCCACAGAAGGTGAATTTCTTGTGTAATCTCTGAGACTTGCTTTCATTAATATGTATGGCCGTGGGGTATCTAGTATCCCGATATTTAATGGCTCTTACATGTTCATTGATCCGTTCCTTCAACGGTCTAATAGTACTGCCAATGTAGAATTTATGGCATTTACAATTTAGCATGTATATCACATATTTGCTATTACAGTTAATCATGTGTCTAATTTCATAAGATCTGCCATTGGTATCCTTAAAGTGTTTTGTATTGTCCATAGCTAGTTTACATGTACTACAGTTACCACATGTGTCAAATCCTTTACATCTTTGGGAGAGCCAATTATCTTTGGGTCTGGATTTTGGATAACTTGGGCTTAGTAATGATCTGATGGTTTTGTCTCTCCTATATGTGATGTGTGGAACCCCAGTGATGTAGTTACTGAGGGACTTGTCAGAAAGTAGTATGTGCCAATGTCGCTTCATGCTATTTCTCAGCACTGTTGTCATTTCATTGTAGTCCATAATAAGTCTCAGTTTGGTAGATGTTACATCTTTGAGCTGTTTCTCTCTCAGAGTGTCAGCTCTCTTTAAGTGTTGCTATTTTGCGTTCAGCTTTATTGACAGTATGTGTATTGTAACCCCTGGTTCTGAAGCGTTGCTTCATATTCTCAATGCAGGATTTGAAATCATTATCATCGCTGCAGTTTCTTCTGGCCCTGACCAGTTCTCCATACGGGATTGACTCTATCTGATGTTTTGGGTGTGCACTCGGGTCGTGTAATGTAGCATTACAGTAGGTTGACTTACGATGTAGATTGCTCTGTATTCGGTTGTTTTCAATGTATAGCACCACATCTAAAAATTCAATTTCCTTTCTACTGTAATGATATGTGAACTTAATACCCATGTCGTTGGAGTTCAGATAATCACAAAATTGTTTCAGATTGTCCATAGTCCCTGACCAAATCATCATACAATCGTCTATATACCTGCCCCAATAGATGATGGATTCGCACCAGTTGGTCCCCTTGGAGCCCCAGATCCACTCCTCCTCAAACCATCCCATGAAGAGATTGGCGTAAGAAGGAGAAAACCTGGAGCCCATGGCAACCCCTTGTATCTGTTTGTACCATTGTTTGTCGAATAAGAATACATTGTTATTCAAAATCACCTCAATCATGGTTATTAACATTTCTACATGTTCCCATTGTTTAGCCGGTCTTCTGTTCAGAGATTTTTTGGCTGCCAGAATTCCTAAGTCGGTTTTGATGCTCGTGTAGAGTGCTGTAACATCAAGAGTAGCCAAAATCATCCCGTCTTCCAATGTTACGTCTCCAAGAATATTTAGGATGTGTTTTGTGTCTCTGATGTAGGACGGGAGATTTTTGACCTTGGTTGGAGTAATAAGTCCACATATTGGGACAATCTCTCTGTTAGCCCCCCAATACTGGAAATGATCGGTCTGCCTGGTGGAAATGGCAATTTCTTGTGCACTTTGGGCAATGTATAGATACATGGGAATCTGGGCCTCACAACCTTAAGATATAGGTATTCGTCTTGATCAATAAGGCCCTTGTTAAGCCCGTCTCTTAGATGTGTGTTGATAAGGTCAGTTAGTGGGCCTATGGGGTTGTCTATCAGTTTGGTATAGCAAGTTTTGTCTCCCAGTTGGGTCATGATTTCTATATTGTAATCTTCTGTGTTCATGATAACGATGTTACCCCCCTTGTCAGCTTCTTTTATTGTGATGTTATTAGCCTCTTTGAGTTCCTCTAAGGCCTTAAGTTCATATTTTGTCAGGTTGTCCTTATGTCTTGGCTTTTGTTTGTGGTTGATATCAAGTTGTCTGTTTAAGTTCCCCACGGCGAGACTTCGCCTGAACGGCACACTCTCCCGACCCTTCCCACTATCCCGCGGCACACGTCAGGGCTGTCCTCTGTCACCCTTATTGTTTATCCTTGCCATGGACCCCTTAATTCGCCATTTCCAGGAAAGGCATCTGCAGAGAGGCCTACAATTCAACACCGGCTCCCTTCTGGTCTCGCTCTACGCGGACGACACCATCCTCTATGTCAGAGAGCCCCAGGTGAACTTAGAGCCGCACATCAGAGAGATTCTCCGATTTGGTCAACATTCCGGCCTGGGCATCAACTGGCGCAAGTCGGTTATTTTCCCCTTAACCCCCAGTATGACTCCATGGGAATGTGAATTCCCCCTCGAATGGTGCTCTGACTCCGTTAAGTATTTGGGCATTCACATCCATCTTGATACCGCCCAGATCCTTCGCCTCAATTATGGGCAAGCAATCAGCGCCCTCAAAGCTCAAGTGGAGAGATGGCTGCGGCTGCCATTGTCCATCGCCTTGCCAGGTAGGTCGTTCCCCCGCCACACAGCTCCGCCTGTGGTGTCCTGCCTGCTGCTGCTGCTGGTAAGCTCGACCCTCTGCTTGTGGCCTCGGTGCCCGTTTTCCTTCTGTTCCCCTCGCTGCCCCCATTTTTCCTGTGTCCATTTTTCCTTCTGTTTCCCCTCGCTGCCCCCATTTTCCCTGTGTCCATTTTTTCTTCTGTTCCCCTCGCTGCCCCCATTGAACCGTGTCCATTTTCCTTCTGTTCCCCCTCGCTGCCCCCATTGAACTGTGTCCTTTTTTCCTTCTGTTCCCCTCGCTGCCCCCATTGAACTGTGTCCTTTTTTCCTTCTGTTTCCCCTCGCTGCCCCCATTGAACTGTGTCCTTTTTTCCTTCTGTTTCCCCTCGCTGCCCCCATTGAACTGTGTCCTTTTTTCCTTCTGTTTCCCCTCGCTGCCCCCATTGAACTGTCCTTTTTCCTTCTGTTCCCCTCGCTGTCCCCATTGAACTGTGTCCTTTTTTCCTTCTGTTCCCCTCGCTGCCCCCATTGAACTGTGCCCATTTTGCCTTCTGTACCCCTCGTTGCCTCTCTCCACTCCCGCCGCTGCGTCCCCTGTGGCCCCGCCCCCCTGACTGCCCATTCGCTGCCTCCCGCCTCCCAGCTGCTCCTCCCTCCCACCTCCCCATATATGGCGGCCGCTGCGCGGTGAGGAGAGCGACCCTTGACCTTGCCAGGTAGGTCGCTCCCCCGCCACACAGCTCCGCCTGTGGTGTCCTGCCCGCCGCTGCTGCTGGTAAGCTCGCCCCTCTGCTTGTGGCCTCGGTGCCCGTTTTCCTTCTGTTCCCCTCGCTGCCCCCATCTTTCCTGTGTCCATTTTTCCTTCTGTTTCCCCTCGCTGCCCCCATTTTCCCTGTGTCCATTTTTTCTTCTGTTCCCCTCGCTGCCCCCATTGAACCGTGTCCATTTTCCTTCTGTTTCCCCTCGCTGCCCCCATTGAACTGTGTCCTTTTTTCCTTCTGTTTCCCCTCGCTGCACCCATTGAACTGTGTCCTTTTTTCCTTCTGTTTCCCCTCGCTGCCCCCATTGAACTGTCCTTTTTTCCTTCTGTTCCCCTCGCTGCCCCCATTGAACTGTGTCCTTTTTCCTTCTGTTCCCCTCGCTGCCCCCATTGAACTGTGCCCATTTTGCCTTCTGTACCCCTCGTTGCCTCTCTCCACTCCCCGCCGCTGCGTCCCTGCGGCCCCGCCCCCTGACTGCCCATTCGCTGCCCCTGCCTCCCACCTCCCAGCTGCTCCTCCCTCCCACCTCCCCATATATGGCGGCCGCTGCGCGGCCGCGCCGCTGGCGCGCGAAAGGCGTGCCTAAGGCAAGCCCGTCAGTGCCCGTCCGCGCCTGGACCGCGCCCAGCACGGCCCAGCGCCAGAACCCCTGGGCCGTGCGCCCCCCGCACCAGCCTCGAGGACCGACGCCGATACGATGCCACCACACTCCACGCTCTCAACCCCGGACGGACGCACAACTGGTTCAAGGCCGCCCCGAAACGCACCCATGGTCCCTTCACCTGCCGGAACTGCAGCTACACCAGCCTCAGAGCCACCGAGGCGCCCGCCAAGAAGGACCTCAACCACCTCCGATGCATCCTACTGAACACCCGCTCCGCACGCAAACACGCCGTCGAGCTCTGGGACCTGCTCGACACATCATCACCAGACGTCGCCTTCCTGACAGAGACCTGGATGAACGACTCCTCCGCCCCCGACATCGCCATAGCCATCCCAGACGGCTATAAGATCACCCGCAGAGACCGCGTCAACGCAGTAGGAGGAGGAATCGCCATCGTCCACAAGAACACCATCAGGGTCTCGACCAGCACCGATGACACTCTCAGCACCGCCGAACACATGCACTTCCAGATCCACACGGACCCCAACACCACCCTTAGAGGCACCCTTGTCTACAGACCCCCTGGGCCCCGACCCCAGTTCAGCGACTCCATCGCCGACTTCATCAGCACGCACGCCCTGACCTCTACCGACTACATCCTCCTCGGAGACCTGAACTTTCACCTGGAGAACAACAACGACAGCAACTCCACCACCCTGATCGACAACCTCGCCAACCTCGGTCTGAGCCAGCTCGTCACAACACCGACCCATTCCGCCGGCCACACGCTTGACCCCATCTTCTCCTCAAGCTCCCACGTCTCCTTCAGCCACACCACGGAACTCCTCTGGACCGACCACCGCTGCATCCATTTCACCTTCCAGAAACCCACCACACCACCGCACCCAACAGATCCCACGCCGCTGCTGGAGCAAAGTCACCGAAGACCAACTACGGGCAACCCTCGCTCTCAGCCCTCCCTCCGACCCATCCAACACCGACGACGCTGCCTGCAACCTCAGACAATGGATGGACGACGGTGCCAACACCCTCGCCCCGCTGAAAAAACTCACCTACAGTGACACCACCAAAAGAGCCAGCTGGTTCACCTCGGAACTCCTAGCTTCCAAGCGTACCTGCCGGAAACTAGAGAAGAAATGGCACAGTGATAAGACACCGGACAGCCACGCAGCCCACAAAGACGCCATCCGTAACCACCACCACCTCATCAAGTCCGCCAAGAGAATCTCCTTCAAAGACCGCCTCGACAACAACGCACACAACAGCAAGGAGCTTTTCAACATCGTGAAGGAACTCTCCAACCCCAGCTCCAACACCAACGACATCCCGCCGTCGCAACCCCTGTGCGATTCCCTCGCCACCTTCTTCCACCGCAAGATCGCCGACATCCACGACAGCTTCAACACCCAGACAGCCCCAACTAAGATCGATGCACCAGACCCGCCGCACACCATCGACCACGACCCCCTGCCAGCCTGGGCCAGCGTGAACATCGAGGACACCATCAAGACCATGAGCACAATACACTCCGGCTCCCCGTCAGACCCTTTCCCGCACCACATCTTCAACAAAGCCAGCAGCTCCATCGCACCCCACCTGTGCAACATCATCAATCTCTCCTTCGAGACCGCGACCTTCCCAGAGAGCTGGAAACACGCAGAGATCAACGCCCTACTCAAAAACCCAAGGCGGACCCGAGAGACCTCAAGAACTTCCCGGCCCATCTCCCTGCTTCCGTTCCCAGCCAAGGTCATCGAGAAGATCGTCAACAAACAGCTAACCCGATACCTCGAAGAAAACAGCATCCTGGACCCATCCCAATCGGGGTTCCGCAGCAACCACAGCACTGAGACTGCCCTCATCGCCGCCACCGACGACATCAGGATCCTGCTGGACAACGGTGAGACCGCAGCCCTCATCCTGCTGGACCTCTCCGCCGCCTTCGACACTGTCTGCCACCGCACTCTACGCGCACGCCTCCACGACGCAGGATCCGAGACAAGGCCCTGGAATGGGCCACCTCCTTCCTCGCCGGCAGAACCCAGAGAGTCCGCCTCCCACCATTCCGATCCGAAGCCTCCGAGATCATCTGCGGCGTACCCCAGGGATGCGTCCCTCAGCCCAACACTGTTCAACATCTACATGGCCCCGCTCGCACGCATCGCCAGACAGCACGACCTCAACATAATCTCCTACGCCGACGACACTCAACTGATCCTCTCCCTCACCAAGGACCCCCTCGCCGTCAAATCCAACCTCCATGAAGGAATGAAGGCCGTCGCCGATTGGATGAAGATCAGCCGACTAAAACTGAACACGGAGAAGACAGAGGTCCTCATCCTCGGCTCCAACCCCTCAGCCTGGGACGACTCCTGGTGGCCAACGACGCTGGGAGCAGCCCCGACACCCACCGACCACGCACGCAACCTGGGAGTCATCCTCGACTCAACGCCCTCCATGGCCAAGCAAGTCAACGCAGTCTCATCCTCCTGCTTCAACACCCTCCGCATGCTTCGCAAGATCTACAGGTGGATCCCGACAGATACAAGAAGAACAGTCACCCAGGCCCTCGTCAGTAGCAGACTTGACTATGGGAACGCCCCTACGCGGGAGCCCCGGCCAAGCTCATCAAGCGACTGCAACGCATACAAAACGCCTCCGCACGCCTGATCCTCGATGTACCACGCCACAGCCACATCACCCCCACCTGAGGAACCTGCACTGGCTCCCCGTCGACAGGAGAATCTCCTTCAAACTCCTCATCCACGCACACAAGGCACTCCACAAGACTGGCCCAGACTACCTCAACAGACGATGACTCTTCTACGTCCCCAACCGCCAACTCCGCTCCGCCGACCTCTCCCTCGCCACCGTCCCTCGCATTCGAAGAACTACCACCGGCGGCAGATCCTTCTCCCACCTCGCCGCCAAGACCTGGAACACCCTTCCACTAAGCCTACGATAGACCCAAGACCTGCTGACCTTCAGGAGGCTACTCAAGACCTGGTTGTTCGACCAGTAGTAGCACCCCCCCCCTTTTTAGTTCTCGCGCCTAGCGTTGCAGTGCGGAGCACTGCTCGCGCAGCGCGAGACCTCTAGAAAGGGCTTCTGAAAACGACCTACACGCTCGTGCGTGTGGTTTTGTTTTCAGAAGCCCACATTGGCTGGTGCGTCCGTTTTTTTTACGGGGACGGCACGCGATTGGTCAAAGGCGGGAGCATGTCCCGCCTTTGCCGCGCCCATTTCCGACGGTGGCCAGAACGCGCATCAGCGCGCGTTCGTCTGCTGCCGCTGCCGCGCTCCCTCCCCCCGCTCCTCTGTGGTGCGCGCGCACCACTGGTTTCACGTTCGGCTCCTCTGTGGTGTGCGCGCACCGTTTCTATTCCGTGCTTGTTCATAATACTGCCCATTAAGTTTAAATGAACCCTCGGTGAATACTAAATAAAGGTTAGCCTCCATCCATATAATTTCATCGGCTTTGCCGGGCTGGTAGAATGTTTCTAAGGTTTTGTCGTCCGACTCGCTGCTATTTTGTGTTTTCTAAGAGCTTACCACGAGACATAACATCTCTGTGCAAACTTAATAACCAGGGCTATAATCTGTCCTTGCTTCTGAACACGGGTTTCAACATTTCCTTGCTCATAAGCTTCAACACGTCTCTGTAATATGAAGATGATCAAACCTATTTGCCTTGGTTCTGTCATCGTATATGTGCTAAAATGAAAGTCCGGGAGAACTCATTTGCAAAGTAGCTATTAGCTTTTCTGATCAGCACCCTGACAATCCTTTTGTTACCTAGGTGATGCACAGGAAGACTGGCGAAGCGAGTCCTCCTTTGCAAAGGCACAGTCCTGAAGAGCAGCTTTTCTTTTTCAATGTTGAGACACAATAGCAGTCACTACCTTGGAATTCTAGGGCAGCTAGTACCTCAGGAGAAAATGGAGTAACATTACAACACGAGAATCATTCCATTGCAGTTTAACTGCCAACATGAGTGGGAGGTGGGCCAGATCATCATAAATCAGTGCCCCTCCTCCGAAACAAAATGTTTCACATGGTCACGCCTACGGCATAGTGGGAGTTCATCTGCCCTATATGATGTGGGTGGGGTCTAGGGTTAATAAAACCCAATAACGAGAACGACAGTTAAAAAAGTTAAAAAGTCACCAGCAGGGGAACAGGACTGAAACTGAAAAAAAATGAGTGAGTATAGGACATGATGGAAGGGAGGAGAAAGGTAAAACTGCAAAGGGATGGGTGTGAACAGTGCCACACCTAGCGTAAAGTGATCACATGTGCGTGATCATGCACTTTTTTTTAGCGTAACATAAACCCTCATTGCCTTTCTTTGCAGAGGTGAAGTACTGCAAAATTTAGTGTCATCTTTAGGAGATTTTGTGAAATTCCCAATAGAAACAAAATTAAAATGTCACCCACTGTTAAAAATAACCTGCCCTGCCAATCTTACTGGTGCATTAATGATCTAGCCCTGAAGACCGGCTCGATGTAGCCAACATCTTAAATGCATTTATGTTATGTGATGTTAATGTAACTTATTGAGTGCACGAATGCCCGGTATTACGTGTTCCAGGTCTAATGAAAGGAGAGCGACTGCAATACATCACTTTCCTATAATAAAAACAGTTGTATCTTGGGCATCACTGTTTAGGGGAGAGGGTGTGGCCTAACGGCTAGAGTGGTCGACCTCGACCCTGGGGAACCGGGTTCGAGTCTTAGCAAGGATGCTCAACATTAAGTTTAAAAACTGACATAGGAATCGCACACGCTCGTGCGTGTGCGATTCGTTTTACCCCCCGGCTATTGGGCTTTCCGTGCGTCTTTTTAAGAAAGACAGCACGCAATTGGGCAAAGGCGGGCGCATGACAACAATGAGGCTAGCACTGATGATAACAATGGAGCTAGTGCCGATGACAACAATGAGAATAGCACTGATGATAACAATGAGAATAGCACTGATGATAACAATGGGACTAGTGCCGATGCCAACAAAGAGAATAGCACTGATGATAACAATGGGACTAGTGCCGATGCCAACAATGAGAATAGCACTGATGATAACAATGGGACTAGTGCGCATGACAGCAATGAGAATAGCACTGATAACCATAGGACTAGTGCTCATGACAACAATGAGAATAGCGCTGATGATACCAATGGGACTAGTGCCGATGCCAACAATGAGAATAGCACTGATGATAACAATGGGACTAGTGCCGATGCCAACAATGAGAATAGCACTGATGATAACACTGGGACTAGTGCTCATGACAGCAATGAGAATAGCACTGATAACCATAGGACTAGTGCTCATGACAACAATGAGAATAGCGCTGATGATACCAATGGGACTAGTGCCGATGCCAACAATGAGAATAGCACTGATGATAACAATGAGAATAGCACTGATGATAACAATGGGACTAGTGCCGATGCCAACAATGAGAATAGCACTGATGATAACAATGGGACTAGTGCTCATGACAGCAATGAGAATAGCACTGATAACCATAGGACTAGTGCCCATGACAACAATGAGGCTAGCACTGATGATAACAATGGAGCTAGTGCCGATGACAACAATGAGAATAGCACTGATGATAACAATGAGAATAGCACTGATGATAACAATGGGACTAGTGCCGATGCCAACAAAGAGAATAGCACTGATGATAACAATGGGACTAGTGCGCATGACAGCAATGAGAATAGCACTGATAACCATAGGACTAGTGCTCATGACAACAATGAGAATAGCGCTGATGATACCAATGGGACTAGTGCCGATGCCAACAATGAGAATAGCACTGATGATAACAATGAGAATAGCACTGATGATAACAATGGGACTAGTGCCGATGCCAACAATGAGAATAGCACTGATGATAACAATGGGACTAGTGCCGATGCCAACAATGAGAATAGCACTGATGATAACAATGGGACTAGTGCTCATGACAGCAATGAGAATAGCACTGATAACCATAGGACTAGTGCTCATGACAACAATGAGAATAGCACCGATGATAACAATGGGACTAGTGCCGATGCCTACAATGAGAATAGCACTGATAACCATGGGACTAGTGCCCATGACAACAATGAGAATAGCGATGATGATACCAATGGGACTAGTGCTCCTGACAACAATGAGAATAGCACTGATAATAACAATGGGACTAGTGCCGATGCCAACAATGATAATAGCACTGATGATACTAATGGGACTAGTGCTCCTGACAACAATGAGAATAGCACTGATAACAATGGGAATAGTGCCGATGCCAACAATGAGAATAGCGCTGATGATACCAATGGGACTAGTGCCGATGCCAACAATGAGAATAGCGCTGATGATACCAATGGGACTAGTGCCGATGCCAACAATGAGAATAGCACTGATGATAACAATGGGCCTAGTGCCGATGCCAACAATGAGAATAGCACCGTTGATAACAATGGGACTATTGCTCATGACAGCAATGAGAATAGCACTGATAACCATGGGACTAGTGCCCATGACAACAATGAGAATAGCCCTGATGATAACAACAGGACTAGTGGTGATGATAACAATGAAAATAGCTCTGATGATAACAATGGGACTAGTGCTCATGACAACAATGAGAATAGCACTGATGATAACAATGACTATAGCTCTGATGATAACAGTGGGACTAGTGCTAACGAGAACAGTGAGAATAGCGCTGATGACAACAATGAGACTAGTGCTAATGACAACACTAATGACAACAACGAAAATAGCGCTGATGATAACAATGAGACTAGTGCCGATGACAACGAGACTAGTGCCGATGACAACAATAAGAATAGCGCTGATGATAACAGGACTAGTGCAGATGGCAAAACTGCATGATTAAGAGACTGTTACTCAGGGTCCGTACTGCTCATTCATAGGAGACACTGTCCTGGACTCACATGCCTCTCATCAGTGTGCACACTGGTATTTAACCATATTCCTCCAACAGATTCTAGCACATTATTACAGGTTAATTTGTTCCTTGTGAGGCCTCCTGACTCCTGCCATTGGGATTTAAGTTCTGCCACTATGTTGATTATAATTCCAGTGCTGGAGCATTGTGCTTTTGGTTACACGAAGCCATCTCGTGCTTTACCTGTACTTGTTTCGCTTTGTGAGTAACGTTAAAGGAGCCAGTATGCGCTGTGGAAAGGGCTTTTCGGTAACAACAAGCATTTGCAATGCAATAGGTTTCGCATTTACGCGAGTTTGACCTATTGGCATTGTAAATGACAATGACTTTTATTTATGATTCAAAGAACCAAAACATAAATAAAAGGCAATGTCATTTACAATAAAAATAGCTCAAACTCTCGCATTATTACAGTTTGAGCTATTGGTGTTGCATTATTTAACAATGCCAATAGCTCAAACTTTAATAATGCGAGACCTAATGCATTGCAAATGCTTGTTCTTTCTCCCCAGCGCCTTGAGACCCTCGCGGGTAAGTAGTGCGCTTTACAAATTCTGTGATTGATTGATTGATTGATTGATCGCCGGCAGAGTAGCGGTTATCAAGATGGTGGTTCTCCCCAAATTTTTATATCTTTTCAACAATATCCCCATACCCCCAGTTTCTTTTTGACGTTGCGTTCACACCTTATCAGATTGGTCTGGGGGGGCAAACAGGCTCGCGTACGTTGGCAGGTGCTCACCCTACCGTATGAGAGGGGAGGGTATGGTGTGCCGGATCTACAACTGTACTATCTCGTGGCCCAATGCAGCTACGCCTTTGCATGGTTCCACCCCGACGCCAGGATCCCGTTTCTCCGCCCAGAGGCGAATTTCGTCCTTCCTGAGCGGTTATCCACTGTCTTACCCAAGGGCGTACCCAGAGACCCTAATGATATACAGACAGTTTCCACTACCAGCTGGGCCTGCGATAAGCTGAGACGAGTCACCGGCGCCTCCACACTATATTCCTCGGCTCTCCCTGTCCCCAACGCCCGCTGGCTGCCAATTACAGGTGAAAGACTGGTGCAGCGTACTGTGGCCAGTTTTGATATCACCAGACTGGATGATTTGTACCCAGATGGGCACATCTTCTCGGCGACGGATGATGTCCGCTTTCACAACGCCACATTTATGGATAGCTTTGTTCTGGGTCGGATTCGTTCGGCTCTACGTGCCACGCTGCCTGGTTTTCCCATTGAACCGGACTCGTTCACTCCACTCTCGCTCATCATTGAGAGCGAGAGTGGTGTTCACCTCATATCTAAACTGTATAAGGCATGCTCTGGGATGATTCCGGTCAACGATGACAAGATCCGCAAAGATTGGGAAGACGACTTAGGCCGCCCCATCACGGACGACCAGTGGGCTAAATGCTGCGCAGTAACGAAAGAAGTCTCACTAAACAGCAGGCATAAACTGCTACATTTTAAGTTCTTGCGTAGAATATACATCGCTCCTGCCAGAGCCCATAGACTGGATCCGTCAAGACCCCATACCTGCCGTAAATGCGACGCCCCACACGCTGATTTTCCACACCTTTCATGGTCCTGTCCAAAACTACAGTCATATTGGGAGATGGTTCACAGAACACTAGGTGACATGACCGAGCTGTCCCTCGTCCCCACACCTGAAGTGGCACTACTGGGTTATGTGGTAAACTTCCCCAGAAGCGTTAGGAAATTTGTATCCCTCAGTTTGCTGCTGGCCAAAAGAGAAATAGCTATTCACTGGGGCCGTAGGACAGTTCCCACTTTGCAAGGTTGGCTGGATAGTCTGGCTTACTGTAACACTAACAGCGAAGTATACTCCAGCACACTGCCTAGCTCCTCCCGTCCCAAGGATATTTGGGGACCATACAGGTCTTATGTGGAAACTGTTCGACAAGCCTCTGACTCACAACTGGAACGGGGCATAGTCCCTGCAGGGGTGGGGTAACCAGTTTCGTTATTTTCAAATGTTTGCATTCTATTGCTTTGCTGTGCCCTGCAGTGATCGTGACTCTTTGACTATGTGGCTTCACCTGCGACTGTTGTGTACGGGTGGGCCCGTAGACCTGCTGCTGGACGGCGGATGGTTGCACTCAGGGAAAGGGGATAGGCCTTCGGGACTGTATTTTAAAGCTTTGCTGGGTCTCTTCCTCTATTAGATACATGCCGTGTCGACTTTTATATTGATGTATTACGCTCCAGTTTACCTTTTCCAATTGTAATGACAATGACAGTGAACAACTATGCTTGTATTGTTATGATGTGCTAAAATGGTAAATAAAGTTTAAAAAAAAAAAAGTTGTCTGTTTAAGTCCTTTACTACCAATTTATAGAAGATATCTATATTATTGCCACTCGGTAATGTCGGTGTCCACCTGGATCTACTTTTGAGCCCACTTGAGACAGACAGATCACTGTCTATATTGTGTTCCAATAATAGTTCTTCTACACTCATGTGGTCATGATCATCATCAGTAAGAGATAAGAGTAATTCTGTGTCTCTAATGTCCTGTATAGTCAAAATATCAGAAAAAGAGTCTGCAGGATATGTTTTGACTGCTTTATTAGGTGTAGGGTTATTCGTAAAAAAATTCTTTAATTTCAGGTTTCTTACAAATTTAAATAGATCAATCATGGGATTGCAAATATCACCATACTCCTTAGGACAGAAACCCATACCTTTTTCCAATAAGGTTATCATATCTTTTGTAAGTACTCTATCGGTTAGGTTGATCACTTCTACTCCCTTAACCTGACTGATTTCTAATTCCTTTTGTCCATTGATCTCAATTTCATGCCCTGCCTTTCCTCTTTTTGTGTCTCCCCTCTTGCCCCTCCTGATCTTTTTGTTAGATTCGCCGCACGATTTGGCTGCTCCCTGTTCCCTCTTTTTATTCTTCTTACCTCCCGTAAAAAACGGTTGTCTGTATTATTTCCTGCTGTTGATGACTCGGCTTCACTCTCGCTAGTGGGTACTGTACTCAAGGAGGTGGAACTAGAACTTATAGAGGTGGTGTTCTGAGTATTTCTCCCTTGTTCTCTATTATCATTGGCCACTAGATAATCATATTTATTCGCAAATGTGAAGATTCCACCCTGTTTGTAATCTACTTCATCCCTTTTTAGCTTGCGTGCCTTTCTCTGCTTTATGTCCTCTTGATGTTTTCTAATTATCTCGTTTAGAATCTCATAGTTTTTTTCTGTAGCTTCTTTTGGACCTAGTTCTCTGATCTCCAATTCCAGTTGTGTGATCTCTGCCTGTAGACTTTTTACTCTGCGATCGGCATTCTCAATTAGAATTTCCATTAGTTTGTTTGAATTTGATGTCAATTCTCTTGTCCATATGAAGAAGTAAATCCTCATCCAGGTCATCCTATGTGGGGAGGATTTGCGATCTCAAACCCTCTAGGGATCTTATTTAGCTTGAGGTATTGTCTTAACGTCGCACCATCCCACCATTTTGAGTTTTCGTTCTTTTTAAGTTTTTCAAGTCTGATAAACTTGTCTTTGAGTCCCTCTTTTTTTTGTGGGTTTCCACACTGTAATGAGTTGACTATTGTGTTGCCTCTTGCAAGGCTTTCAAATAGATCCTCAGCTGCTTTATCTCTATCCATGTTTTTAAATTGTAAATATCACTGCAGGAGCCGCCCCACCAGGTTTGGAAACTTCAAATACAATCTTTGCTGGGTGATCTGGCCCCGTGTGGTATTGGTGTTCACTCTTCACAGTAATGTTTCAGCTAAATAGAAATTGTTATGGTGCTAAAGGGAGGGGGAACCACCCAATCTCCCACGTATGATCCTTGCGGATCTGCCTTATAAACAACACCAAACCCGAGCACACATATATCCAGTTATCTTATTGTTAATTACAACATCGGTATTCAAAACGCTGTTCAGCTTTTTATGAATTTTTATTTTTCTTCTTTGTTGTTCCAGCCAACACATGTTTCGTCGTCCGGGAATAAAACCCACGACTTCCTCAGAGCTGTAAAGACAATAGTGTGAACAAACAGTAGTATTGTGTACATGGTCCTTTACATTGTACATGTACTTTGGTGGAAACCCACATTTCAATATATATCTATGACACCCAGGAAAAAAAGAGCCTTAAATTGTGAAACATCATATTCGTGCCCATGTATGCCACACAGAGTCCGTGTGTGCTGGACTCACATCAATATTCCATAACTTGTTATTGTGGGACGTGGTGCATCTATCAATATCACTGAAAATTCAAGTCAGTGATAAGAGCCAAGCATTCATTTGCAGGGGAAGTGGGGAAAAGGTGCTCATACCATTTGTCCTTCGTAGTGAAGTGAAAATGTTTAGGCTATGTAACAAAAAAAAAAAAATAGGAAGTAGCATACCTGCCTTGAGGCGATATATCCCGGTAAACCTATAGTGGTAATGTAAATGCTCCATAAGCATTTGTACATAAATCATATATCATCTTGAGAACGTCATGTCAAGCAGGCAAATAAGAGAGATATTCATACCTCTAAGCCGGTTATACTTCCGTCCCGGCCAGTAGGTGGTACGGAGATGGTCAGTTGTATTTCAACAGTTCAAGAATAGAGATCCGATTCTACTCAAGATCTAAAGATGATTGGTGATGTAACCCTTATTACGTGTGTAATACTCAGTTATTGTTATTCGTAAATAAAATTAAATTAAATTGCAGGGTGCCCTGAAGGGAACATCAAATGGAGATTGCACTAATACCACTCCCTGATAAGTGGGCACAAAGCCAAGTCCTTTGTTATCGACACCCCTTCCTATAGAGACGAATGTCTCAGACAAATTTCAATGAGCAGTGCGTATCGTCTCCAGAAATCTGAGCAACGTTGGGTATACAGACTTGAGCGACAGTGCAGGCCTTAACAATGAAATTCCCTGTTTTTCTCTATCTCGCCCATAGAACAATTTAAGGCGACATCAGGTTAACTCGCTCTTCTTTTTGAGCATACCACTTGTTGCAATATAGTACATTTTGATATTCCATATTACCCAATCGTCCTAAAACATCGGTGTATGTACCATATGCTATATGTGATGAATTGGTCATGATCAGAATATCACACTTTCTGTGACCGACTTATACATTTGACACATCGCTATGTATTAGTGCAATCTCCATTTGTACCTGCACTTTTGATGATTCTTTCAAACCTATACATGGGTGTGTCAGTAAGCTGTATGAGCGATCACTGGAACAACATGCAAATAATATGACAGCTTTTATTCTGTTTGTTTTATTTAGGTATGACAGATGTCGGACTGCTTGCTTAGGTCACCATCATTTAGCCCGCACACATACAGACTTACGACTTCGACATTTTTAGCCTGCACTACAACTTCCAGCGCCTCTTTGCGGTAGATTACACGCTTCCGCAGAGAAAAGAGGGTCCACCCTCCATGACGCAGTACATTCCGCGTAATTAGTTGGAGGGCCGACCTCACGCTCAAACAGAAAACATATAGGTGGCACATTGCTCTAAGCAAGTACCTGTTCCGGGGCACTTCTTTGGCCGGGGTTCCTCTCTGAAGGTATGTCTATGTGTTATTTATGAGTCGGGGCGAAATGCGACAGTTCTCTGTGCCAAATCTGTCTCTGTTATGGCACTGTGTTTTCTTGTAGATGACAATGCCGGCCTGTGTTCGTTCTCGCTCTCTCTCCCCCCCTCCGCCCCCCTGCTTTGCCGTTCTTTTAGATGTATGCGTTTTTCACCTCACAAACAATTTCTGTTTCTTCTTTTAATGCATTTTCAAGCTCATTCTTGTGCAACTTCTGGGCAATTTATCTGCTAACGGCTGCTCCCTTATTTGATGTTGCACATTAATTTGTTTGAGTTACTATGGCTGTCTTTGCACACACACCTATTAAGAATTGTCTCTATTTCGTGACATTCCAGTTATTGGGTGTACTCCACCTACATAAGACAATTTGTTACCCACAGTGCGTTGTAATAGATCTTACATTGCTTACTAGTAGTTTGTATTTATTCCATTTCACTTGCACAGTCAACTGTATACTCTGCGTGTTTTTTGACTACGCCCAACAGTCCTTGTTTATCACCACCCATATGTTTTTACATAGGTATTGGATGCCCCCTTGGGTATAACATGCCGAGGCCTCAGGTGTCTTTTGCTCACCTGACAATTCGGGTATGTTATCTACACTATTATCGTGTTGGTCGAGATCGTAATATGAACTTTAATCTGAGCCATGTATATGTTGTGAGTGCGTGCTTATGATTTTGATAATGCACAATTTTGTTTCTCTTTCTAGGGAGTATGCTGACCAGTACAATCAACTCCACTTACTGGTTGTATATCAATATTTATTCCACTTATTAGAGGCGGTACAAGTGGATATTTCATGTCACTTTTTTCACACACTACGGTCTTGATGAAAGCCGCTACACCTCTACGGGTAGTGTCGGGCTGAAACATGTCGATCCTTTCAGTTCTTTGACAGATTGAATCGTTCTCTGTCTCAGCTTTACCTTTTAATCCTGACCTATATATGCCATATTAAAATTGTTCAGCATATCATAGTTAGTTTTAGCCACCTACATTTTTGTTTCACTTACCTCTCACCACACCTTGCTCATCAACAGGTTTAGTATACCTCATCATCTCTAATAAAACATCCCTGAGCTCCTCCCTCTCAGTGAAGGGGTTGTAGCCCGCACTCCGACTAGGTTCGTAGTGCGAGGAGATCCCCAATGATGAAGCATGCCACCCAAGGGTGGGTGAGGGGAATCGTCCTAAGAAAGGGATACTCCAGCACTCCAATAACTAACTACACCCAGGGGCTTACTATTGTGTTTTCTAGTTGTATGAGTGGGGAATCGGCCCCTGCTGGCCTTTAAATTTCCTCTGGTCCTCTTTTTTGTGTACTACATATCCCTGTGTGCCATGGCTACAAACCACTGCCTATGGCATAGGTAAGCCACTCCTCTTTCTGGGTGCACGTTACCATTGGTGAGGGTACAGGTGCGTGAGTCCTGTACCCCTACAGTGTCTAAGTCTATTCTTATACATTGTAAGTGCAGTAAAGCCATAAAGAGTATATGGTCTGGGAGATTGTCATTACAAACTCCACAACCATAATGGCTTTACTGAAATCTGAGAAGTTTGGTATCAAACATCTCAGCACATTAAACCCACACTGTTGCCAGTGTGGGATTTAATGCCAAATGCACTCAGAGGGATTCTTAGTGATGCCCCCTGAAAAGCAAGCTTACTATAGTGTCCTGGCTGAGTGGCTGCTCGTCAGCTGCCACCACCAGACAGGTTTCTCGACCCCTTGGGTCGAGAGCCTCCCCCTCTTGGGGTCCTGAAACAAAGCACATCCTGGGTCGAGGTGCCAACCCTCCTCCCCCAGGATGGGCAGCGTCCACGAAGGGGAAACTTCAAAGGCTTGCCGCCTTTGTGAGCTGCCCAGTCATTTGCTGCTCCCAGAAAACTGGCCCCCACCGGTTCTGACCCCCACTTTGGAGGGAGAATCGGCGGGAAAACCTAGATAGGAGGAGAGGTGTCCCCACCTTTGCCAACTCCACCCCTCAGGTGGGGGGAGGCGAGGCGAAGCACAACTCTCAGTCCCCGCCATCTTGAAGATGGGGTGACCCAGCCAAACAGAGTGAGGCTTATGCCCCCCTCCCACTAGAGGGTGGCACAATAGGGGGTGTACCCACCCCAAGGAAGGGACCCATTGGTCCGGACCTGTACTTGCCTGAAACGCCCCTAAATTTAGTATTTAGGGGCAACCCCGAACCTTGCCTCCTCAGACAAGCAAGAAGAAGAGAAGAAGGACCAAAACGCCGTCCTGAAAGAAGAGGAGGAGGACACCAACTGACTTGGCCCCAACTCTACCTGCCTGTCCCGACCTCAACCTGCTCCAGCAAAACCCTGGCGTGTCCAGCAGCCCCCCAGAACCCGGAGGCCCTGCCCTGCCCTCCCTACCAAGACGCTAAATCCGTATTTGTAAAGCGCGAACTACTCACCCTTACGGGTCTCAAGGCGCTGGGGGCCGTTGTGGAAATTAAGTGAGCTATTGCCCAGAGTCACAGGATGCTGAGCTGAGCTGCCGCCGGAGCCAGGGATCGAACCGTGACCCCTGTGCTCCGAAGTCAGCTGCCCTGGCCGCTGCACCACACCTCTCCACGCTGTCTCCTGTGAGCACCGGATTTGTTCACCAACAGACTCTGGTTCCAGCCAGGATCCGTGAATCTGCACTACTCTGCACCTGATGCCCACGGCCCGAGTTTGAGTGGCACAACACTACGACGAAATCTCCCCGGCGATCGTGACCTGGGATCTGGTGATCCCTGACCTACCTCCAGCCGACGCCTGCAGCCTCTATCTGGAGGGTCCCCCGACTGCGACCAGAGCCGGTAAGAAAAATCTGACGCCTAAAGACACCACTGCACTCGACGCCCCAAGGCCTTGGGTGGTCCAACCAACGTTGTCCAGGCATCCCCCTGCATCCCAAATTACCTCTCCAACCAATGGTCGCCTCCAGAAAGTCTTTGTGCCCAAGCCTGCAGTCTTTGTTGTGACCGGAGAAACCTCGTTGAAACCAACAGGGCACCCGATGCCAATCTAGCACTCTGCACCCGGCCGCCCCTGTGCCACTGAGGGTGCATCTTGTGTGCTAATTCGGATCCCCCTTTGCCCTGAGCTAAACCCTAGGAGCTTTGCTCCCACATCCAAGTGGCGTGCCCGTGAGCAGCCACCACCCAGAGGCCCCCATCTCCCATTGAATAACGCTTGGCCTCAGTACTCTGCACCCAGCTGCCCTAGTGCAGCTGAGGGTGCTTTTTTGAGTGCATCCTTGACCTTCGGGGAACCCTTGTTCTAATCCCAGAAACTCAACCCCAAAGACCGTTTACTTGCCTGCAAACCGATAACCTAATTTTTCTCCACAGGATTGCATGGACTGTTTTCTTCTGAAAAACGTATGTGTTGAAGGGGTTTGTATGGAAACATAAGAAACTGAGTTTTTGTGAAAACTGTTTTACTTCCCTTTTATCTAGGAAATGTCCCGGTGTGATATATAGGCATATCACACGGAGTAGAACAAGTAATCTAAAAAGTAATGCAAAAGTAATTTCAACTGTAATTGAATCTTTGCACAAACCTGTAACAAAAGTCATTCTCATCCAGCTTGCTTGTTAATTAATCTGTCTGGAAAAGTACAATTCTATTTACCTGTACCAAGTCCTGCTTGGTCCTACAAATAAAATACAACAAAGAAATATTTTTCATACGAACAATTGGTCTGGGTTCAGTCTTTGAGTGTGTGACATAATTTCTTGCCTAAGTGTTTACAATAAATGCTTAACACTACCCTCTGATAAAGCCTTGCAGCTCGCCCACACTACCACAAATAGAGAGTAATGTATTATCTACTTTAACCTCTGTAAGCCTTTGGGGATCCACTGGATTCTGTGCACACTATACCTTACTTTGGTATAGTAAATACAGAGCCAGCTTCCTACAGAGACACACTAGAACTGCATAATTAGACCCTCCGTGCAGTAAGAGTGGAAAAAAAACATCCTCCTTCCACATCCTCCTGTGTTTTGTTTGTGCTGTTCCACTAACCGCTTCTTCACTCTTTTCTGTATTTTCTTATAAACTCCACACTGCAAAATTAATCAAACATATGTATCCTAAATACAGGGACACAAAGCAGTTTGCCAAGGTATGGCTCTGCCCCTCAAGAGTCTGGTCTCTGGACATTATCATCCTCCTGAGTTCCACTCTCACTCCAATATTTGTACTTGTGAAGGCTTTTAGAAAGAAGATATGTCTTGTTTCTGTTTGTCAGATTAATGTCTCTGTCCTTGCTGGTGCATATCAATAGGAAATCTGGATGCTATTCGAAATATTGAGATATATGGAGGAAACTTTAAGCTGTCCCCTTTATGACTAAATGCAATCTTTATTTCGTAAAATAACAAGGAAATGTGTTTTAAAATGCACCATTTTAGACCCTAACAACAACCCTTTATCGTAGCAGGATCATATGCTTTACCTGTCATGCGGCCTCATTTCAATGTAGACACACATTTTGTTTTACTTACACTTATCACCAGTTATTCTCAACTTGCCTTTTCTCGCACCAATAAAATGTTTTTGTAGCCGGAGCTTCAAACTGATGTGATAACCAATGCAACAAGCATTGGCATAGCCAAAAGGTCTCGCCTTTGGGGCCTTATAAGTGTTTAGGCAGAGCTATTGACTTTGCCAATGTGTTTAAGCTGTGCTGTAGAGAAGTGTGGCTGCTGTGCAGCATGCTGAAAAGTTGTAATAAAAAGTGCCAGAAGCATTTTTGTTACCTTATATATGACCAAGAAGGCATTATGTCCAACTGAACGACCATATTAAAAAATGTATGTACAATAAAAAATGTCCTCATTTTTCTTTTGTTCTTGCAATGCTTGTTAAAGTTTTTTTTTTGAGGGGGCATAAACAATTGGAGGTTGAAGGTTGTGAACTAGTACCTGTATTATAACACTAGCAGCGGCCAGACGCTAGGGGAGAATCAACAGATGGCAGATTCCGAGAGCAGGCTGAGGTGGTGTTGAGTGATATTGAGGTGGTAGTGGTGGTGGTGGTGGTGACTGGTGCTGAGACGATGCTGAGGTGATGCTGAATGATACTTAGGTCTTGCTGAGTGATGATGATGTGGTGGTATACTATTGCAAAGGCGATGCTGAGTGATACTGATGTGGTGTTGAGTGATGCTGTGGTAGTGCTGAGTGATGCTGTGGTGGCGCTGAGTGATATTGTTGTGGTCCTGAGTGATGCTGTGGTGGTGCGGAGTGATGCTGTGGTGGTGCGAAGTGATGCTGTGGTGGTGCGGGGTGATGCTGTGGTGGTGCTGAGTGATGCTGAGTGATGCTGTGGTGGTGCTGAGTGATGCTGTGTTGGTGTTGAGTGATGCTGTGTTGGTGTTGAGTGATGCTGTGTTGGTGTTGAGTGATGCTGTGTTGGCCGTGAGTGATGCTGTGTTGGCCGTGAGTGATGCTGTGGTGTTGCTGAGTGATGCTGTGGTGTTGCTGAGTGATGCTGTGGTGGCGCTGAGTCAGTGAGAGAGAGAGTCAGTGAGAGAGAGAGTCAGTGAGAGAGAGAGTCAGTGAGAGAGAGTGAGAGAGAGTCAGTGAGAGAGAGTCAGTGAGAGAGAGTCAGTGAGAGAGAGTCAGTGAGAGAGAGTCAGTGAGAGAGAGTGAGTCAGTGAGAGAGAGTGAGTCAGTGAGAGAGAGTGAGTCAGTGAGTGAGAGAGAGTGTCAGTGAGAGAGAGTGTCAGTGAGAGAGAGTGTCAGTGAGAGAGAGTGTCAGTGAGTGAGTGAGAGAGAGAGAGAGTCAGTGAGTGAGTGAGAGTGTCAGTGAGAGTGAGTGAGTGAGTGAGTGAATGAGAGAGTCAGTCAGTGAGTGAGTGAGTGAGAGTCAGTGAGTGAGTGAGTGAGAGAGTCAGTGAGTGAGTGAGTGAGTGAGAGAGTCAGTGAGTGAGTGAGTGAGAGAGTGAGTGAGTGAGTGAGAGAGTCAGTGAGTGAGTGATAGAGTCAGTCAGTGAGTGAGTGAGTGAGAGAGAGTGTCAGTGAGTGAGTGAGAGAGAGAGAGAGTCAGTGAGTGAGTGAGTCAGTCAGTGAGAGAGCGAGTCAGTGAGTGAGTGAGTGAGAGAGAGTCAGTCAGTGAGTGAGTGAGTGAGAGTCAGTGAGTGAGTGAGTGAGAGAGTGAGTGAGTGAGTGAGTGAGAGAGTCAGTGAGTGAGTGAGTGAGAGAGTGAGTGAGTGAGTGAGAGAGTCAGTGAGTGAGTGATAGAGTCAGTCAGTGAGTGAGTGAGTGAGAGAGAGAGTCAGTGAGTGAGTGAGAGAGAGAGTCAGTGAGTGAGTGAGTGAGAGAGAGTCAGTGAGTGAGTGAGTGAGAGAGAGTCAGTCAGTGAGAGAGAGAGTCAGTCCGTGAGTCAGTGAGAGAGAGAGTCAGTGAGGGAGAGAGTCAGTCAGTCAGTGAGTGAGTGAGAGTCAGTGAGTGAGTGAGTCAGTGAGTGAGTGAGTCAGTCAGTGAGTGAGTGAGAGAGTCAGTCAGTGAGTGAGAGAGTGAGAGTCAGTCAGTGAGAGAGAGTCAGTCAGTGAGAGAGAGTCAGTGAGTGAGAGAGAGTCAGTCAGTGAGAGAGAGTCAGTCAGTGAGAGAGAGTGAGAGTCAGTGAGTGAGTGAGAGAGAGTCAGTCAGTGAGTGAGAGTCAGTCAGTGAGTGAGAGAGAGAGAGAGAGAGTGAGTGAGAGAGAGAGAGAGTCAGTGAGTGAGTGAGAGAGAGTCAGTGAGTGAGTGAGAGAGAGTCAGTGAGTGAGTGAGAGAGAGTCAGTGAGTGAGTGAGAGAGAGTGAGTGAGTGAGAGTGAGAGAGAGTCAGTCAGTGAGTGAGTGAGAGAGAGTCAGTGAGTGAGAGAGAGAGTCAGTCAGTGAGTGAGTGAGAGAGTGAGTGAGTGAGTGAGAGAGAGAGTCAGTGAGTGAGTGAGAGAGAGAGTCAGTGAGTGAGTGAGAGTCAGTGAGTGAGTGAGAGAGAGTCAGTGAGTGAGTGAGTGAGAGAGAGTCAGTGGAGAGAGAGTCAGTGAGGGAGTGAGTGAGAGAGAGTCAGTGAGTGAGTGAGAGAGAGAGTCAGTGAGTGAGTGAGAGAGTCAGTCAGTGAGTGAGTGAGAGAGAGTCAGTCAGTGAGTGAGTGAGTGAGAGAGAGTCGGTCAGTGAGTGAGTGAGAGAGAGTCAGTGAGTGAGAGAGAGAGAGTCAGTGAGTGAGAGAGAGTGAGAGAGAGAGAGAGAGAGAGTCAGTGAGAGAGAGAGAGAGAGAGTCAGTGAGTGAGTGAGAGAGAGTCAGTGAGTGAGTGAGAGAGAGTCAGTGAGTGAGTGAGAGTCAGTGAGTGAGTGAGAGAGAGTCAGTGAGAGAGAGTCAGTGAGTGAGTGAGAGAGGGAGTGAGTGAGAGAGAGAGTCAGTGAGTGAGTGAGAGAGTCAGTCAGTGAGTGAGTGAGAGAGAGTCAGTCAGTGAGTGAGTGAGTGAGAGAGAGTCGGTCAGTGAGTGAGAGAGAGTCGGTCAGTGAGTGAGAGAGAGTCAGTCAGTGAGTGAGAGAGAGTCAGTCAGTCAGTGAGTGAGAGAGAGTCAGTGAGTGAGAGAGAGTCAGTCAGTGAGTGAGAGAGAGTCAGTGAGTGAGTGAGAGTCAGTCAGTGAGTGAGTGAGAGTCAGTCAGTGAGTGAGTGAGAGTCAGTCAGTTAGTCAGTGAGTCAGTGAGTGAGTGAGTCAGTGAGTGAGTGAGTCAGTGAGTGAGTGAGAGAGAGTCAGTCAGTGAGTGAGTGAGAGTCAGTGAGTGAGTCAGTGAGTGAGTGAGAGAGTCAGTCAGTGAGTGAGAGAGTGAGAGTCAGTCAGTGAGAGAGAGTGAGAGTCAGTGAGTGAGAGAGAGTCAGTGAGTGAGAGAGAGAGTCAGTCAGTGAGTGAGTGAGAGAGAGTTTCAGTGAGTGAGTGAGAGTCAGTCAGTGAGTGAGAGAGTGAGAGTCAGTCAGTGAGAGAGAGTCAGTGAGTGAGTGAGAGAGAGAGTCAGTGAGTGAGTGAGAGAGAGAGTCAGTGAGTGAGTGAGTGAGAGAGAGTCAGTCAGTGAGTGAGTGAGAGTCAGTCAGTGAGTGAGTGAGTCAGTCAGTGAGTGAGTGAGAGAGAGAGAGTCAGTGAGTGAGAGTCAGTGAGTGAGTGAGAGAGAGAGTCAGTGAGTAAGAGAGTCAGTCAGTGAGAGTGAGTGAGTGAGAGTCAGTCAGTGAGAGTGAGTGAGTGAGAGTCAGTGAGTGAGTGAGTGAGAGTCAGTCAGTGAGTGAGTGAGAGAGTCAGTGAGTGAGTGAGAGAGAGTCAGTGAGTGAGTGAGAGAGTCAGTCAGTCAGTGAGTGAGAGAGAGTCAGTCAGTGAGTGAGTGAGAGAGAGTCAGTCAGTGAGTGAGAGAGAGAGTCAGTGAGTGAGAGAGAGAGTCAGTGAGTGAGAGAGAGAGTCAGTGAGTGAGTGAGAGAGAGTCAGTCAGTGAGTGAGTGAGAGTCAGTCAGTGAGTGAGTGAGAGAGAGAGTCAGTGAGTGAGTGAGAGAGAGAGTCAGTGAGTGAGTGAGAGAGAGAGTCAGTGAGTGAGTGAGAGAGTCAGTCAGTGAGAGTGAGTGAGTGAGTCGGTCAGTGAGAGAGAGAGAGTCAGTGAGTGAGTGAGAGAGAGTCAGTGAGTGAGTGAGAGAGAGTCAGTCAGTGAGTGAGTGAGAGAGAGTCAGTCAGTGAGTGAGTGAGAGAGAGTCAGTCAGTGAGTGAGAGAGAGAGTCAGTCAGTGAGTGAGTGAGAGAGAGTCTCAGTGAGTGAGTGAGAGTCAGTCAGTGAGTGAGAGAGTGAGAGTCAGTCAGTGAGAGAGAGTCAGTCAGTGAGTGAGAGAGAGTCAGTGAGTGAGTGAGAGAGAGAGTCAGTGAGTGAGTGAGAGAGAGTCAGTCAGTGAGTGAGTGAGAGTCAGTCAGTGAGTGAGAGTCAGTCAGTGAGTGAGTGAGTCAGTCAGTGAGTGAGTGAGAGAGAGAGTCAGTGAGTGAGTGAGAGAGAGAGTCAGTGAGTGAGTGAGAGAGTCAGTGAGTGAGTGAGAGAGAGAGTCAGTGAGAGTGAGTGAGTGAGAGTCAGTCAGTGAGAGTGAGTGAGTGAGAGTCAGTGAGTGAGTGAGAGAGTCAGTCAGTGAGTGAGTGAGAGAGTGAGTGAGTGAGAGAGAGTCAGTCAGTGAGTGAGTGAGAGAGAGTCAGTCAGTGAGTGAGTGAGAGAGTCAGTCAGTGAGTGAGTGAGAGAGAGTCAGTCAGTGAGTGAGAGAGAGTCAGTCAGTGAGTGAGTGAGAGAGAGTCAGTCAGTGAGTGAGAGAGTCAGTGAGTGAGAGAGAGTCAGTGAGTGAGTGAGAGATAGTCAGTCAGTGAGTGAGTGAGAGTCAGTGAGTGAGAGAGAGAGTCAGTGAGTGAGTGAGAGAGAGTCAGTGAGTGAGTCAGTCAGTGAGTGAGTGAGAGAGAGAGTCAGTGAGTGAGTGAGAGAGAGTCAGTGAGTGAGAGAGAGTCAGTGAGTGAGAGAGTCAGACCGTGAGAGAGAGAGTCAGTCAGTGAGTGAGAGAGAGTCAGTGAGTGAGTCAGTCAGTGAGTGAGTGAGAGAGAGAGTCAGTGAGTGAGTGAGAGAGAGTCAGTGAGTGAGAGAGAGTCAGTCAGTGAGAGAGAGAGTCAGTGAGTGAGTGAGAGAGAGTCAGTGAGAGAGAGTCAGTGAGAGAGTGAGAGAGTCAGTGAGTGAGTGAGAGAGTCAGTGAGAGAGTGAGAGAGAGAGAGAGTCAGTGAGTGAGTGAGAGAGTCAGTGAGTGAGTGAGAGAGTCAGTGAGTGAGTGAGAGAGTCAGTGAGTGAGTGAGAGAGTCAGTGAGTGAGAGAGAGTCAGTCAGTGAGTGAGAGAGAGTCAGTCAGTGAGTGAGTGAGAGAGTCGGTCAGTGAGTGAGAGAGAGTCAGTGAGTGAGAGTCAGTCAGTGAGTGAGTGAGAGTCAGTGAGTGAGTGAGTGAGTGAGAGTGAGTGAGTGAGAGTGAGTGAGTGAGAGAGTCAGTGAGTGAGTGAGAGAGAGTCAGTGAGTGAGAGAGAGAGAGAGTCAGTGAGTGAGAGAGAGAGAGTCAGTGAGTGAGTGAGAGAGTCAGTCAGTGAGTGAGAGAGTCAGTCAGTGAGTGAGTGAGTGAGAGTCAGTCAGTGAGTGAGTGAGAGTCAGTGAGTGAGTGAGTGAGAGGAGTCAGTGAGTGAGAGAGTCAGTCAGTCAGTGAGAGAGTCAGTCAGTGAGTGAGAGTCAGTCAGTGAGTGAGAGAGAGTCAGTGAGTGAGTGAGAGTCAGTCAGTGAGTGAGAGAGTGAGAGAGAGTCAGTGAGTGAGTGAGAGTCAGTCAGTGAGTGAGTGAGAGAGAGTCAGTGAGTGAGAGTCAGTGAGTGAGTGAGAGAGTCAGTCAGTGAATGAGTGAGAGAGTCAGTCAGTGAGTGAGTGAGAGAGTCAGTCAGTGAGTGAGTGAGAGAGTCAGTCAGTGAGTGAGTCAGTATGTGAGAGGGAGTCTGTGAGAGAGTGTCTGTGAGAGTCTGTGAGAGTGAGAGTGTCTGTGAGAGTGTCTGTGAGAGTGCCTGTGAGTGTCTGTGAGAGAGAGTCTGTGAGAGAGTGTCTGTGAGAGTCTGTGAGAGAGTGTCTGTGAGAGTCTGTGAGAGAGTGTCTGAGAGTCTGTGAGTGTCAGAGTCTGTGAGAGTCTGAGAGAGTGTCTGTGAGAGTCTGAGAGAGTGTCTGTGAGAGAGTGTCTGTGAGAGTGTGAGTGTCTGAGTCTTTGAGAGTCTGTGAGAGTGTCTGTGTGAGTGTGAGAGTGTCTGTGAGAGAGTGTCTGTGAGAGAGTGTCTGTGAGAGAGTGTCTGTGAGAGAGTGTCTGTGAGAGAGAGTCTGTGAGAGAGAGTCTGTGAGAGAGTGTCTGTGAGAGTGTGTCTGTGACAGTCTGAGAGTTATGTTATGTTATAGGCATTTGTAAAGCGCGAGCGGTTACCCAAAGGTGTCCTGGCGCTAGCTGCTCTCAAACTGGGCATTGAGGTGGAGGGTATTTTTACAAGGTAAAGAGCCATGTCTTCAGTTCCTTCCTGAAGGTTAGGATATTAGTTGTGTTTCTCAGATAGAGAGGGAGATCATTCCAGGCCTTGGCAGCACCGGCAATAAAGCTTCTCCTCCCCATGTGACTTTTTTATGGGTGGTACTGATACCAACTTAGCGCCAAGGAGCGAAGAGTTCTTTTGGGTTGATACCATTTGAGATGCTGTTTAAGGTAATCTGGGCCTGTACCTTGCAGTGCTTTGTGCACGATGCATAGAGCTTTAAAACGTACCCTTTTCCTCACAGGCAGCCAATGGAGTTTTTTGATTTCCTTGGAAAATGGTGAAAATTTCGGGGTACCAGTAAGCAATCTTGCCGCCGCATTTTGTAACAATTGGAGCTTGTTCAAGAAACGTTCTTGAATGTTTAGGTAAAGACCATTGCAGTAATCCAGCCTAGACATAATAAGTGCCGTGACAACTGTCCGCCGACTATCTACCGGTAGGAATTGTAGTATTTTCTTAATCATTTTAAGGGTATAGAAGGTGGCTGAAGCTACTGCATTTATCTGGTCACCAAAATTGAGCTTGTCGTCAATTATCACTCCTAGATTCTTTACTTTCCTAGTGGGTGTAGGGAGAATGCCCAAAGTATCCGGCCACCAATTGGGGGTCCAGAAGTTAGCATCATTTCCAAATAAAATGACCTCAGTCTTACCTGAGTTAAGTTTCAGGCAATTTTGCGACATCCACCTCCCGACTGCCTCCATACAGTCGTGGAACTGAATGTCTATTCCTACTCCCTGTCCTGGTCGCAGAGCCACCACAATTTGCGTGTCGTCTGCGTAAGAAGTCAGGTCAAAACCAAAAGAGCCAATTAAGGAAGCCAGGGATGAGACCTATACGTTAAAAAGAGTCGGACTAAGGGAGGAGCCCTGAGGTACTCCGCAAGGCAGGGAGAACGGTTTGAGAGTGAAATTCATCCAATGCCACAATTTGAGATCTGCCAGCTAGGAAGGACTTCAGCAGCTTCCATGCCTTACCCTGGATCCCGCATGCTGATAATTGGTTCAACAGTAGGTCATGATGGACCGTATCAAAGGCCGCCGATAAGTCTAACATAATCAAGGCGGCCTTGCCTCCCTATCCAATACTTCTCTAATCTCTTCAGTGGACTTAATGAGGGCGGACTCAGTGCTATGTCCTTCTCTGAACCCATATTGAGTAGGGTCTAAGGCTTGGGTTTCACCTAGGGAAGGCACTGAGTTGTACATTCATTGATTTCTCGACCAGTTTGGCCGGTAGAGGGAGACGTGATATTGGACGGAAGTTATTGGGGTCTTTGGGATCGAGGTTGGGCTTTTTTAGCAGCGGCAATATTGAGGCAACCTTCCAAAGTTTAGGGAAATACCCTGCATCGAACATTGAGTTGAACAGGGAGGTAAGTACAGGGGCAATAAGTCCCAAAGCACCTTTGATCACTGAGACTGGACAGGGGTCATAGGGGGAGCCTGACCTTGCTGCCAATAAGAGCTTCTCTGTGTCAGTAACAGATAGTGACTCAAACTTATCAAAGACAGCGGCGCTCCTTCCTTCCAACTGTTACCGCCCCTGTAGTGCTTGGGTGGAGAAATGTCGAGAAAATGACCTCTACCTTATTTAAAAAGAATCTGGCAATGTTCTCACATAGTTCCTGGCTCGTCTGGATTTTTACAGGACGGGGAGGCCAGATTAGAAACTGTTTTAAAAAGTTCTTTAACCGAGTTTTTTGTAAGAGTAATTCGGTTTGTAAAGAACTCTTTTTTGCATTAAATATCATTAGTTTATAGATGGCAAGACTTTGTTTGTAGCGTTTTTCTCCGCTTCCTTGTATTCTTTCCTCCAATTCCGCTCAAGGGATTTACAGTTAAGTTTCTGTTTCCTTAGATCCTCCGTATACCAAGGGGCCGTTGGTTGAGATCTTTTGGGAGACAAAACTTTTCTGGAGCTAATTTGTTACAGGCTGTTTCTAGCCACTTAGTATAGTGCATAGTGGCCTCCTCTATTCCTGTGGGTAGCTGATCCACAGTTGATGTAAGCGCATCTTTTAAGGCCATGCCCTCAATTTTATTCCAAGCCCTGCTTTTGATTAGGTTCTTCGGCCTCTTACTGCACGTACAGTGCGCGGGGAGGGCCAGCTCAAATTGCACGGCAGAGTGGTCAGTCCAAGTGAGAGGCAATAGACCCGAGAAGCAGAGTTGTGGATGGTTAGAAAAAATTCCATCTAGAGTGTGTCCTGCCACATGTGTAGGATCTGTCACCTGTTGGCTGAGGTCAACGCTTTTCATCATATCTAAAGAGTCTGTGAGAGAGTGTCTGTGAGAGAGTGTCTGTGAGAGAGTGTCTGTGAGAGAGTGTCTGTGAGAGAGTGTCTGTGAGAGTGTGTCTGTGAGAGTGTGTCTGTGAGAGTGTGTCTGTGAGAGTGTCTGTGAGAGTGTCTGTGAGTGTGTCTGTGAGAGTGTGTCTGTGAGAGTGTGTCTGTGAGAGTGTGTCTGTGAGAGTGTGTCTGTGAGTCTGTGAGAGTGTGTCTGTGAGTCTGTGAGAGTGTGTCTGTGAGTCTGTGAGAGTGTGTCTGTGAGTCTGTGAGAGAGTGTCTGTGAGAGAGTGTCTGTGAGTCTGTGAGAGAGTGTCTGTGAGTCTGTGAGAGAGTGTCTGAGAGTCTGTGAGAGAGTGTCTGAGAGTCTGTGAGAGAGTGTCTGAGAGAGTGTCTGAGAGAGTGTCTGAGAGAGTGTCTGTGAGAGAGTGTCTGAGTGAGTGTCTGTGAGAGAGTGTCTGTGAGAGAGTGTCTGTGAGAGAGTGTCTGTGAGAGAGTGTCTGTGTGTGAGTGTCTGTGTGTGAGTGTCTGTGTGTGAGTGTCTGTGTGTGAGTGTGTGTGTGTCTGTGTGAGAGTGTCTGTGTGAGAGTGTCTGTGTGAGAGTGTCTGTGTGAGAGTGTCTGTGTGAGAGTGTCTGTGTGAGAGAGTCAACGCTTCTCTGTTTATGGCTGTTGCAGATTTCACTGTATGCATTCTCTATGCACAATTGGATTGTCACCAATGTCTGCTATTGCGGTAATGTTTGGGCCAACTTTTGCTTGCGTGAGTCGCAGTTTGCCATGGAACTCCGTGTTTAAAGCACGCTAAAGTTGCTCTTTATTACATTCTCTCTATCGGCAACTGGACTGTGGCTTTCCTTAATGTTTTTTACTTTCAGCCCCAATACAAGGTTTAAAATAGTTACTCGATAAGCCAGGCGAGGGTTAGAGAATGCGGCTGCCCAATATGGATATTTCCCAGACACCAGAGGAGCCCAATGTATCGTTACAAAGACTCGAGGAGTGTGGGGGTGGCGAAGAGAACTGGTCCTTTGTGTGTGAGCAGCATTTCCAGAAAGGGTGAACAAACAAGCTTTGAGACAGGGCAACAACAAGCATGGCAGGAGGAAAGGCAGGAGGGAAGGCATCAGTAAGCAATGGAGTGGTACGGGAGGCAAGGGGGCAACATGAGGAAAAACAAGGTTTCTGCCCCACAGAAATGATCCGTGCGGTGCGCCAGCAAACTTCGCCTCCCCACTTAACAAGCGAGGACTATTAGCTTTGTCAATGGTTGTTAGTTGCCTAAAATAAATAAGCAACAACTGTCGCGGCACCCAAGCTTTACTTTAATGTTAAAAGTAAAGCGCGGGTCTACATGATATAAGCAAAAGTAAAGAAATAGAAAAAAATCTATTTCTTTACTTTTGCTATAATCGCGCACCCGCACTTTACTTTTAACATTAGACCTCTATGTGAGTCTGGCAGCATATAACCATGACTTGTTCCTCTGAGACCTTGCCAATTCAAATTTTACGTAAAGTATTGTGGAGACCAGGAAATGACTAGGAGTTGGTAGGGAACAGCACTAGACAGTATTGATATATTTTAGATAACATATAGTTACAATTTGTAACACAGACAGAATTACACGATTTATGGTCAATTGCTTATGCCGGGATTAAAACCTAAATCCTTGCAGCACAAGATAAATCCCCAGGCCCCCCATATCTGCTACTGGGAGGGGATGTGGTGCTAACGTCGCGAGGTGCCGATTTTCTAACTAGGGAGCCTGTGATTTTGGGCAAATCACTTAAACTTCCTCTGCAAAAAAAACTTACCTTGTGTAATGTGAGTGCTGCTCATATAAAGTGCTTAAATTCCTGCAGATCTAGTTTGGTTATATACAACTGCAACAAAAAAAACTAGCATGGTTTTCTGAGTTGAGTGCATTTTGTTTGTAAAGCCCAACGAGCTGCAGCAAACGGAAAACATGATTAACCCTAAACCGCCTGACTGCCCAGGCACCCGCGCTTTACTTTTAACATTAAAAGTGAAGCGCGAGTGCCACGATTATAGCAAAAGTAAAGAAATAGATGTTTTTTCTATTTCTTTACTTTTGCTATAATGCACGCCTTTACTTTTAATGTTAAAAGTAAAGCGCGAGTGCCGCGATTATAGCAAAGTAAAGAAATAGAAAGAATCTATTTCTTTACTTTTGCTCATCACGGCACCACGCTTTACTTTTAATGTTAAAAGTAAAGCGCAGGTGCCACGATTATAGCAAAAGTAAAGAAATAGAAAAAAACATCTATTTCTTTACTTTTGCTAGCAATTATGCACCGGCGCTTTACTTAAAGGTAAAGCGCCGGTGCCGCGATTGTAGCAAAAGTAAAGAACAAGCAAATGGTGCGCGCGAAAGTGATCGCGAGCAAGGCGGCCAGGAGGAAAGACAGATGGCGGCTGCGCGCGTGCACACGCGCGTGCACGTGCACGCAAGCTTGAGGCCACCAAAAAGCCTGTGGTAGCACTGTGAAAACCCGCTTACAAAATGTCTCTCCGAGCAGCGCATGCGCTGGCTCAGGCGAGACCTAAAAATGAGTGGTGAAGCCCAGTGCAACTGAAATTGTCCTGCATGCTTCTACCACCTGACTTAGTGCAGATCGCTAAAGTAGGGACATACCCTTGGAGTGCCCCAGATATGACTTCCGAAAATGCTGTAATTTTCCAAAGGTGACAAAGCATTGCATAAATACCGGAAAAGCTGATCTGATTTACTGCCTTTCCACCAAATAATGTAGTCTTGTATTTACGCAATTAGGAAAATTTAGAAACATAAACAGAATTTCTTTTCATGCAAGGCTTTCCTCGTCTGGGGTTCAGAAGGCAAATGAGGCAACACTACAACCAGTGCATATCAATTAGGACTGGGCAGACCCAACATCTCGAGCTCTGAATATCTTGGTCTGAGAGTGAATGCATGCATGGTTGCATACTGTACTTCTTCCCTGTAGAAAGTATAGGAAACCCAGATAGCCCTGTGAAACAATATATTGTAGATAAAAAAAATAAATCTCACTGTGGATCAGACAAGGGACATCTTTTTAGTAGTCAAATGTTTGTATTTTCCCGTTTGGTTTCAAGGTAAAATCGGACTTAAACCTTCCCCATCCAATCCAGCTTTATTTGCATTGTATTATATATGTTCAAAGATCTGTCTTTCCAGTTGCTGTAAGGCTGAGTCAAGAAGAAGATTCTTCAAACCGTCTGCAGAGCTGAAACATGTTATTAGTTTGTCACACATCTCATATTGTCCTATTGGCAAAACATATACAGTTTTACTGATTTTAGTAATGTGTAACATTTGTCAGTGTAAAATGGTTAGAGAATGCACATACATGTGTAGTATGTTACAAATGTGTTCACTTGACAGAAGGATGATGCGCTGAGAGCTAATTGTGTATCCGACATGCACACAATGCAATTTTTTTGCTGTGTGGAATAGTCTTCCATTTGTGTTTCCTTTTATCTTTGCCATTTTGAGAGTTTTACTTTGATGAGTCATGACAAATTACATCCTTTGTTTAATACTGAGTACCATTCTAAACTTTTGATGTTAGTGAATAAAGCAGCAAAGATCTGTGGCCTTCCACACACAGCTTTTTTACGAATCTTGAGAGCCTCTGCTTTGTTGCCATTCAGAATAAGAATACTTTGCAGGAACTTCCTGATCTGATTACCCAGATAAGGCTGGTGAGCAGGTGTCAGTAATAATCCATCCACCCAGGAACCCTCCTGGCTGGGAATTAAGAGAGGCATTTTGAAGGTGCAATATTTCAGCTTTTTCTTTTCTGTGCCTGTGAAATAACTGATTTAGTGACCTGGTTGAGTTGTTCAGAGACTTTGTGAAGTCGCTGATATGTGATGAGACTTTTTAGACTTTGTCCTAATACTTCTTATCACATACCAGCAATTTGACAATATCTAAACCGTTAATTATTATGTTATAGTAAAAAAGTAATTCCCATTCCAGATGGGACTATTTTTAAGTGAGTACGTATTTTTTGGAAAAAATTACTTGTATGGTTTACGCAGGTTTCTTAATTGTAGTCCTTGCTTTCTTTGTGGATGAAATTCACCTCAATAGAAAGAGATATTTTCTCTGTGATGCTCCTCTTTAGATAAGGCAGTAGCAAAAATGGAGTGTCGTTTTCATGCAGGCCTTGATATCACTGATACTAGTATTAGAGTAATTCCTTAGGCTTGGGTAGAGTACTATTTGTCTCTGCCATTATGTTTTTTTTAATTGCAAGTATTTCCCAGATTACAAGGAATAAAACAGACTAGTACGCTGGTGGGTTGATAGTGGGCATTATTTGTTCTTCATTACCTGCCACTGTATGGTAGTAATTGCCTCACCGTTCCAAGGGGCTTTTTTAATAGCAGGTTTTGAACCAGTCTATAAGTGCCAATGTAGGGGCAGTCTCTTCTCTTAGGGCTGAGTTAGGTCAGCAACACTCCCATTCTTCACCAGTAGGCATCACTTTAAAAGCTTTCATTGGCTTTTCTTTCACACGGCCAGTGTTACTGTTTGTGTTCACCAGGCTTACCTTCACTGAGATCCATGCATAATTGTAAGCATGGTAAGGGGCAGGGACTGGCCTCTCAGAATTGCTTCTTCATACTGCCCTCTTTCTCCCAGGATATTCCAGTTGGAGACAGAGGCCGAAGCCACCCAGCGGTTTGATGAGTTCTCACAGAAGCTTCGGCCATTCTATGAGAGTGTACGTCAGGGGCTGACGCTTGATGTCATCCAGCAGCTAACAGACTGCATTAGGAGCCACCCCACCTGGTCTTTGGCGCATGTAGCTGTGGACACCGGCCAACTGGAGAGCTTCCGGCATAACAAAATCCTACGGTGAGGTCAAATGGTACATGTGAATAACCCCAGCCTTCCTCCCCTCGCACCCGTTGGGCCCTTCATTCTTATGCAGTCAGTGCCATGCTTTGGCTTGTGTCCGGGTGTCATTGCTGCACCATTGTCTGTTTTGGGCCGCATCTTAGTCGTGCTACTGCTGCACTTGTCTGCTTGCTCCTTCCAGTATGGAAGCCAACGCCACCCTGTGACTTGGCTGTGGGTGTTTCTACTGCACCTGTGTCTCTGCTCCTTTCAAGATGTCCACCAATGCCAGAATATGACTGACCACTGGGTGTCATTACTGCCTATGTATTCTTCCTCCAGGACATCAGCAAGTGCCATATCTTGACTAGCCACAGGATGTCAATGCTCCCCCAGTGTCTGCCTGCCCTACTTCCTGTTCGCCCCAAATGCAATAATGCAACTAATACTGATTGTCGGTGGTCCACTTCTGTCACTCCTGCCCCCTCTATCCTTTATTTTACCATTCAGTACATTGACTTGTTCCTCTGAGCAGTTAGTGCACTTGTGTCTGTCTGCATCTACCCCTCACCTCAAACTCAGCCAATGCAGTGCTTTAAATGTCAGTGGGTGCCACACTTCTACTAGTGGGTTTGCCATCTGAAAATAGAAATAGCCAGTTGCAAGCACCTCCCCTCGTCCCCTACACTTTGACTAAGAATGTGAGTAAATGTCCCTGTCTTCCCCTTACTTTGCGTGCCTCGTTTCAGGAGCGTGAACAGTACAGAAGGTGAGAATGGCTGCACCCCACTGCATCTTGCCTGCCAGAAGGGGAACGTCGAGTGCTTCAGAGAGTTGGTGGAGCAGTGCAATGCCCGAAAGGACATTGCTGACAGCAATGGCGAGACTGTCTTCCACTATGCAGCCAAACAGAATGATCCCCGGATCACTGAGGTGAGTGCAGGAATCCAAGCGGTGTCACCCTCTGAGATGCCATGTTGGAGGGAAAGTAGTGTCATGGGTCGGCCAGTATGGGTCCCCCATAACTGGGGATAAGGAATAACATAACCCTTCTTTATGTCAAGTTCTACTTCTGAAGCAGAGTATATGCTACAAATGACGTCTTGGATTAATACTGCGGATACTTTCACTGTCATCTGTACATTTTATTATAAAGACTTGGATGAGATAGTTGATATGTTGAAGGACTGTTGAGAAGTCATTCCATAATGCCCAGGCTGACAGGTAAAGGATTAGCTGCCTTTTGCTTGCAGTGTAACCCAAGTATTGCCACTGATGTAGCAGATGTTGATTGAAGCAAGCAATCAAACCTGTATAGGTCTGTCTTTTTGCGCCTTGCTGTTGGGCCAGTGCCCTTTATAGCCTTTTCAACAAAACTTAGAGCCTTGTAACTTCCATTTTCTCCACATGTATCCAAAGTCGGAATCCTAGCGGTGGGGTTATATATTTTCATAGTGATAACTTGTAGAGCAGTCATGTTGTACAATTCTGCAAGCGAGGTGGCCTCTTTGCAAGTACAGAGCCAAACCAATGATCATGGCGCCAACCTGGTCCAGTCTGGATAGTACCAGAAAGATGAAACCACTCTAGATATGGGAGAAGATTCCTAAGGGATTATAAGTTGAAACATCCATGATAAGATACCAAACTTAGGGACAAGAGTGGAGGTTTGGTATTTCGAGATCAAGATCATGAAACTTTTAATTACTTTTCACCAATAAATGGTCAGAATAAAATAACAAACTTTGACGTCAGTTATGATAAATTAGATGCATGTAAGACAAACTGATTTCATACTTTTGAGTATTTAAAGCTGTGCAGCAGGCGACTTAAATCGTAGGCTGATTTGTGCTTCACCAACTGGTTGTGAAGCGCCAATCAGGACAGACTCCATCTTTGGTGGGTGATATTTCAAAGAGGGCTTTGACACACCTGTTTGTTTAGAGAGTTTTCAAAAGAAATGTTAAAGGTCAGGGAGCTAAAGGCTGTCCTGTAAAATGTTTCAAACCAGCCCCATAATTCACAGAGTAAGCAGGCCAGTGTTACTCTCTTTCTGAAGATGGAGAAGGCAGGGGTGCCATATCTCCTTAACGTTTTTAAACATATTTCCAAACAGATTTTTAACATCACAATTGTCCATATTTACTGGCTGTTTTACATGCTTTTCTGAAGGCATTATGAAATATTCCATTATCTCAGGGACAGGCACAGTACTTGGGGACGTTATTTATGTGCAACAGCAAATTGTGTATGTCCCTTTAAGTAAAGATGTATGCTTTCTCATGGCTGCTTTAATGACTATATGTCTTGAGGATTCCTCAGCTCATCTAGCCCTGAAAGTAACCACCGACCTCCACCCTTCATTGTTTGATTTCCCGATTTCCTGCATGGGAAGCTCACTTGTAGCTGGGTGAAGGAATATATTTGAACTCTAAGATGATTTGAATATCACCCACCTGGGCCATATATGAAATCCGATTCAATGAGGCGACCTAAACATTGCAGCCTCTCACAGCTTTATGAGATGAGAAAGGATGAAGTGCCTTGTCTGATAAGGAATCTATTCCTCCCAGGACTGTGCAACGGATTCATGCATCTTCACACATAGAGATCTGAAAAACGTGGTTGATCGTGTTGAGCACCAGGTGCAGGTTTCCAGTTCTACTCCTGGCAATGTCAGGTGACTCTTCTCATGGAATCCTATTAACTCTGCTTAGAATTTCATAGCCGAGAAGTCTGCATGGGGGAAGGGAGCCCTGTCTCCAAGCACACTTTTGTCTCCATGGGGAAACATTTTTCCGTGGAGCTAGCCCATCCTTTACCCCCCCCCCCACCAAATGTGGGGGTGATCTGTTCTCATTCCCACCCTACAAGAGAGTTACACCAGCAATGTGCTGAAGGGAATCTCCGACCACTTCCACTGTAGAAAGTCATTGGATCGAAGTTTGGGAATGCCCACATGCGTACAGGTGTGCGGGTGTGCCCAAAAAACCTTAGACAATCCATTCCGGAAACTCTTGTGAGCAGGATTTATTAGTCCAGTGGCTGCAAATCTACCCAAGTCACCTAATATATTCTTCAGAGCAGGTTCAGTTCCTTTAACATTTCTTAGAAAATATTATGGTGTGAAAATCCAAGTAAAAAAAAAAAACACCAGTACAAAATAATTTTCAAATTAAATTTGTGAACATTGTTATAGAGAATATAATTACTCTGCGGTACTGGCAACACAGTTTATTGAGTGTTTTCGCATTCAGTCAAACTACTAGCCTCCCTTCAGCTTGTTGCCCATAATGAAAGCCCACATTTTCATTGAAACGAAAGTGAAGTGTGAAGTTCTGATTTATTTAAAGCACATATTGCAGCACTATAAAATAGAGTTCACATAGAGTTGCTGGGAGTCACAGGTGGTCTCACTCATGGAAACGTTTACAAGTGTGGCAGAAGTGAAGGCAACATTGGAAGACAAACTGGGAAAGACAAGTCCAGGAAGGAAAGGAGCTGAAGTCACTGGTGGTGAAGGAGGAGGTGGGTAAAGTGTCGTGAGGAGGGTTTCAGTCAAGAGTGAATATCTCCTTGTTCAGTCCTCCGCTCCCCTTGTTTAGTCCTCCACTCCCCTTGTTCAGTATTTAAAGAAAAAAAACATAGAAAATCTCAAGGAAAAAATACTCAAAAGTACAAATGTAGAAATGAATTCTAGCATTACTGAGCATGGTGAAATTAAAACGTAAAAATAAAAACACAAGAAACCACTGATACATGGTTCTTGGGTGAGTCTATTTGTTCACAGTGTTTATCAGAGAGAGCATGCCTGCAAGGCTGTCAATAGTGTCGCCTGTAGGGAGGTTAATTCACATGTGAGGCAATGAAAGACTTGTCTTTATCTCATAAGTTCAAATAGCAGGAGCCTTTTAGAAATTAAAGAATGGATTGTGTGAACCTTCAGTTTGGGAGGGCCTGAATTCATTAGTGAATTACTGATAGTGAGGTCCTGAGTTGTTGGTGGCTGTTGGATTCAGTAACTCCATCATACAGAAAGTCATCTCTATAGATTAGGCATCTTAGTGGGTTTCCAAGCATAATTTATGTGCTAAAGTACCTTTTACCCTACATTAAAAGAACATTGCAAGTCCCAGAGTAGTTCCGTAACCAGCTAAAGGAACGTGCCTTTTATTTCGTAGAGATGTTCAGACCATTATTCTTCCCCAAGAACAGCTTAATGCTCTTGGTTCCTTAATACGCAAATAATATAACATGGTTGCAGATGTATAGAATAAACAAGTCAATATGCGGCTGATAATTTATTGTAAAAACAAATAAGCAGTATTAAGTAAGTCCCTTTAAAAAGCATTTTAGTATTGTGATAACCTACAGAAAGATACAAGGTTTTAGGTAATGAACTCTTGTAGTGAAAAAATTTACATAAATTAAAAACACTAAATTAGTAAACTTAATCATAAAGTGTACTTTTTTATTTAAATTCATCTGCATAGTTCAGCAAAAGTTGGCAGACAGACGCGGTTTCTTTAATGTTTTTTGATGAAATAGGAAGTCCAAGATTGAACTATTACAAAAACTGATATCTTGGATATTATATTTTGAACACACTGATAGTTTGCAGTTTTAAACCAGGATGTTGATTCCCATGGATCCAATTTAACACCAGGCTAAAAGTCTTTATGGCATAATTTCTCACTGGGTGATCTGTCTTCATTACACAGTTTCACACCAGGTCATCTTTTGTCTTGGCATGATTTCACACACTGGTCACCTTTATTCTTTGAGCAGTTTATATCCAAGTCCTATGAACAAGGGTCCCCTTACAGTCGGTTAATGAGATTAAGGAGGAAAGTGTCAAATGACAATTTATGTTAATTAGGAGACAAATGTTGAAACAACTCTGTAGGAAGATACTCAGGTGAAACTTTACAAAAAGCTGTAGGCAGAATCCAAAGAGTAACCTGAAAGGAAACAGTAAGAGGGGAAAACGAGAATGAGATGTTGACAAATCAATTGAAAGTAATCATTCCATTCAGTAGGCAATCTTATAAAATAGTGAACAACTTTAGAATATTTTGGAGAACGTTTTTTTCTAGGACCCGAGGCCTGGAGAAACCTTTAGTGATATAGAAACAAAAGTGAAATTCAAAGAATCAGCTGGTTAAAACTGAATGTATCAAAAGGAGACGACTGAGAGAACTTGGAAAGAAAACAAATTGGGTACCTGACCTACTTGCACTGCAATAAATGCAGCAGTATCATTAAAGGTCCATGGATAATTCATCCAGAGACAAAGGCATTAAGTTGAGACAGTTTTCAGAAAAACAGCAAAGTAATTTATTCTTTGAAATACACTTGAGCGTAGCGCAACATTTCAGTGAGATGGGGACGCAATGTCTTGCAACTCTGATTTCAAGTGTGTGAAAATTTGGGTTCTTCCTATTGATAGTGATGTCAAGCTGCAACTGCTTCGAAGGGAGAGTAGGTGGATACATTATTTAGAAGAATTCTAGAGCAAAAAGGTTTAAACAAGTCATACACTTGTATCTGCTTCACGTGATGTTAAAAGAACAGTATTACTTACTGGTATCTTGTCACAGAAACAGACCTAAAATAGAGATCTCATCAAGGTTTTCAGATGATGTGGTAACTGGGAAGGGTAGAGTGTTTTTTAAGGCTGACTGAAAGATTAAAATAAATTGGCTTTGGATGCAAGGTGGATGGCATTGATAGCATCTTGAGGAGATTGGGTTAAACGTTTGTTTTTTAATTATTGACATAAATAGTACAGTTGTTTTTGTAACAATTGATTATGCTTGTGACAAAGGAACAAGATGTTTTATGAAAAGTGTTCACTCACGAAATCACTTTGGTGTAATGTTTAATTATATATTTAGCTTGTGAAAGAATTATTTTGATTCAAAATAAGAATACCAGGATAAATATTTTAAAGAATATAAAGAAAAATAATTTGTTTCCTATATTGAGGTCTCCCTCAGGTTGGACTTTTGTCCCAACAGTCATTTTTAACAATTAAACCCTTGACCACCCATTTTCCTTTGCTTAATTTTAGCCCTTAATATTGGTCTCCTTGATCTCATTTAATTCTATCTTCGGCCTGCTCTTCTTGGACTCGATTTGTCGCTGGGCCATTTATTTTCATGGGAACATGGTGTGAGAAAGAAGGTAGAATATATTGTTCTCCTTATAAATGCAGGACAGTGCCCATTACTTTTGAAATGCTGGGGAGTTTGGGCACTCCCCAGCATTTAAAAATTGGTGTCAGGCCATTGTTTTGTACTTGCAACACACAAAAGGTGATTGGAGGAATGCTTGCAATTTGTCTAACCACTGGCAATCGCTCAGGGTAGCATCGCAACCCATCGTTCTTTTGCTCCCCATGCCACTGTAGTAGGTCTGCCGTAAGGCAGAGTGCATTTAAGTTGCCCTCATGCAGCGCTTCTCTTGATTTGTTTCCATCCTGTAGATCCTGGCCCAGAACCAATCAAACTGTGTGAACCAACTGAGCAACTCTGGGGAGACTCCCTGCATGTGGCCTGCCGCCTGGGTAAGAGTGAGACTCTAAAGGCTCTCCTGAGGTTCAAGGCCAAGCCCGACATTGTGGGGAAGCAGGGCTTACCGATCCACACTGCCATGAAATACAGCCAGAAGGTGTAAGTGCTTTTCTTGCTTTCTCTCCTTAAGTTCCTTCTGCTTCGTCAGATCTTCTCTCTCATGTTTGCTCTCTACATCCTTTTCTACTCTGTCTGCTTCTCCTTTCTTGTTCTTTATCCTTTCAGTAGCAATTTTGTCGATTATTCCCCTTTTGTCCACCACTCTCACTTAACAGCTTCTGATCTTCCTCTCTCATCATTGGCACTCCTCTAACCCTCGGCACCCAGTTGCTCTCTGCAGTTCCTGCCGTCCCACTTATTTTCCCATCTCTGTCCCTCTTCCTTGTAGGTGGTGTTGTTTTTCAGCTGTTCTTCTGTCTGCCCTTTCTCCTCCACTTATTGCATTCCCAGTCTGCTCCTTCCTTCGCTAATCTCATTTCTCACCATTTCTTCTGCTCCATCTCCTCTTCAGTCTTTCCTCTCGCCACTTTTCCACGGGTTGTGATTGATTCCTTTCGTCTCCACAGTTACTGCATTTCCACTCCCTTCTTAAGTCTCTGCTCACTTTCACATTCACAGTCCCTAAGCCCCCTGCTTTCTCTAGTCTGCCCCATTAACCAGCACTCCCTAGTTTTCTTTGTTTTTGCTCAGTATTCCTGTCGCATGTTTTTCAGTCTTCCAGACTCCCTATGTCCTCTGTAGTTCAGGCTCCAGTTTTTCCTCTTAACAAAATCCGTAAGAAATCCACTAAATCGTTCTAAACCTCTACTATCTTTTGAGTAATTTTTTGTAGATTTATGTACATGGCTCACATTATTACTGTGCAGATTTTTGATTACATCACTGATATGTAAACATTTTAGTGTGGTTGTGTACCAAAAGCGATGCAACCAGGTTGATTATTCATTTAAATCTTCTGGTGCTTTCAAAGTAAATGGAGGATGGGTTTTACCACTTTGCTTGGATGTGCAAGGCTCTAGAAATCGGGTGCTGCCGTCTCCGGGGAGTCTGAGAATCAAGAGCTCTCTGCATCAGTCCCATTTCCATTCAGCTTATCCTTTCTATTTACCTCCTCTGCTTATTAGTGCTCATTATCCCTTTGTTTCCACTTCCTGACATTTTCTGATCACTTCCTGCCCTCCCTCTTTTCCTTTATCTCCTTCTTCCTCACTAGCAGTTCCTGCTCTCTCCTTTTCCCATTCCTGCTTCACTCTTCCAAGTACGCTTTTTTTTTCTTCTCCCTCCCCTTCACTCCCCTCTCTTTTGAGTATATGTTTCCTTATCTGCTCTCTCTCTTCTTCCCCAATGTCAACAGCAGGCCCCTCTTGTCTTTTTTTCCTCACTTCATCACTGTCCTTGCGATAATCTTTTTCTCCGTTTTTCCTCTCTTCCTCCTTCCTCTGTGGTTCCTTATTTTCTTTCCATTTACAGCTCTCATTCTGTGCTGAGTAGCACCAGTTCTCTTCTCCTTGAAGAACCTCCTTTCCCTGCTTTTCCTTCTATCTGTTCTCTCCGCTCAACTCTACTGATTTCCTGACCCTATTGGTCAAGAACAAATCCCAGCATCCCATCTGTCTCCATCTGATAGAACCATTCTTTCTCTTTTTACAGGTGTGCAGAGGCGCTCTTGGATGTTGATGTCAATCAAGTGTTTGCACGAGATACTCGCTATGGCGCAACTCCTCTACACTGGGTCAAAAACATAGAGGTAGTTATTGCAGACATTCTTCTTGTACTTAAAACAATGAAACCTCCTATGACACTCCCTGTGTTCCTCTTCTGAGTTTACATTTAGGATTCTAAGAGTAATCTCACCCAGTTCCTCTCTGAGATTGGCCATCAAGTGTCCCTGCTCCATCACTGTATGTCTGCTCCCTCCAGGACCTTGGTCAGTGCCGTGCTGTGCCTGGATGATTCTGTTGTCTCAGTGGAAGTTTGTTTCTCTTCAAGGCCTATGTGAATGTCAAACTGTCATTGAACCCTAGGTGTCACTATTAACTGGCACCTGGCTAGTTCCTCCCCGACCTCAATGCCAATGTCGCCCTTTTACCTCTCCCACCTTCCCCCTTGCATCAGCCAGTTTCATTCCATCACCAGTATCCTTCTGTGTTCTGGAACACACCAATTTCACATTGAAGCCCTAATGATGAAGTCAGACATAGTGTCTGACTCCCCTCTAGGCAGCTCCTTTGAAAAATATGAACCAACAAAAGTATGACATAATAATTTGATCTTAATATATGTAGCCCTTTTCCACTGTCTCATTGTGTTCTCAAGCTCAATGAAAGGTACCCTGTAATCTGATTTATTCTGCCATTCTGTCCCGCTTTCTTTTTCTCCATTCCAATTGTTTGGGAAGGCTTGCATCACAGGCAAGACTGGAAAACCAGAAAAAAGCTGCTGTCCCTTTAGGTATTTTGCAGAGGAAGCAGCGTGAACGTACCTTCCTCATGCAGATGCCCCTACCCGTACCTATTTGTTAGCAACTGCCCCAGCCCAGTTATTGTCTGTATTGTACTGTAACATTTATATAGTATTCACTACCCCTGTCTGGTGTGCTGAAGGGCTTGCCTACATGGGTAGCACGCTACACTGCATAGGGTGTGGGGATGGAAGAGTATCTTTGACTTGATCCTCTGTTGGAAGTGTTTCTATGTTGTTGGTTGAGGTTACCGTGCCAAGGGAGCAGTGCTTATACCGAGATAGAGAAAATGTGAGAAATCCGTGTGCAGCTTCTGTTTTTTTTGGAAGCTGACAGCTTTGTTCATCTCTGAGGGTCCCTTTATGGTATTTCTTATGTTCTCTAACATTGGATCCTTTAAGTATTCACATGCTTGAATCATTCCCTGTCATCAGGCTGGGAATCCCCGGTACACTAACATAGCAGTTTACAGTGTAAAATATACAGCACACTATATACAGTTAAAAAAAGGCCTTGGGCTTTAAATAGCATATAATCTTTAGTAGCACATCCACCTCATTTGAAAGAACCCAAACTTCTGCCAATGAGGTGAAAGCTTAAGCTCTTCTACTTCACCTAGAGGCCACCATAGCTCAAATTTCTACCGCACGTCATGTGCGAGAGTGTCCCCTATCAGAGCTCTGCTCTAACCTTTCAGTGTACCTTAAATTGCATCTATTTTGGTCTGCCCTGCATTTAAACCAGCCCTGTCTTCAGCACCACTGTACTGTGAGTTGTATTTAGGGAAGATTGTTACAATTTCTGGACCAGGGAGATCTTTTGATCTGACAGTTAACTGTCGCCAACTGTCACCATGGCTGACAAAGAGAAGTATGTGACAACAACAAAATTTACACTGATGACCCACAGTTAGTAACATGCATGATTTGTAAGTCTTTCACAACTGAAACTATTAAAGACTGGCATTATTTTGGCATTATTTTATATGAGTAAAGAGAATTTTCCTCAATCTGAAGGAGATGTCCCATCTTCAAGGGAAGATTCCATGAGAAGTGCCCCCAAGCACTTTCACAAAAGGAGGCTTCTACAGTTTGCTGGGCATGATTTATTTGGTACAGCGCTTGCAGTCCCTTCCTCTGGTGACAAACCAGATAAGTATGTGTTTAAGCTCTACAGAGATTCAACTGTTGTAAAGAAGAAGAAGTTTTCAAAGGACTCCTCTTCAAAGAAAACATAATTGATGACTGTAGACGACTTCAACTCCGTCGTCACCAACGAGCATTCTGTCGACGATGAAGAAGCCGTCTGACGAAGACTATACTTTGGTCGATGACGACCATACTGTCGATGGTGAAATCACAGTTGGGAACCACTCAGTCAATGAAAAATATTGGAGGAAATAATTTTTCACCATTAAGGGTTGATGGATTTACCTCCAGTTCAATTTTTGCATTCTGATTAAGAAGGGGCTAGTGATTATGCCTCGCTGACACCTTACAGCTCAACACAATTAGATGTGAGATATGTCTCAGATTTTGGAGATGAAGCAATGGAGGACGGGGGAGTACTACAACAAATATGTTTACCAGCAGTACAAGTCTGAGAGTACTCAAATTGATATGAGGCAGAAACCACCTAAATATTATAGAGAACCAGATGTGTCCAAGTGCCAGTAGCCTCCTTATCAACGTTGTAACAGATGATGGATAATATCAATAAGTTGTTGCTGCAGTAATAAACTGATAACATATGGTTACTTGCTGCAACCATCATCCCACCTCCCCAACCTGCTCCATTACCAGTTTCACTTCCGTGGCAGCCATCGCCAGTACCTCCTCCTCCAACACCAAGGGGATTGGTCCATGAAGAAGACTTGGATGATGTCTATTGGTTCTACATATTCTGATATAGAAGGAGAGGAAAGAGAGCTACCACCAGACCGTGATGGTATTCTACAGATCATATCTCTAAATGTCATTTATTGATTCAAAGAGCTGCCAAGAAATTCAACCTACCAATGACATCTGTAGATCAACTATGCTTTCTTTCTAACTTTAAAGAGCAACCTCGGAAATATTTTACGTCCATACCTGTTCTTCTTTTTTTTTAAATGTTTTTTTTTTGTCCTCATCTCACCGAAACATCTGCAGAGTAAAGCAGGAGAGACCACCATCCGACCTGGGCACCCCGGTCTTCTGCTACTGCATAGGCTTCAGGCCTGGCCAGGCCAGCTTCTTTGTATGAAGCTTGGTGTAATCATTGGACCAGGGGGCGTTAGACTAATCGCATTTCGCTAGCCCATAATAGTAACAGAGCCCAGATATTAGAGTTACTATCTTGGTCCAAGCGAGCCATGCCGAATACAGCTTTCAACCAGTTCTCATAGAGGGGAGGCCTAGAATCTTTCCAGAGTTTACAAATCTCCCTCCGAGCTATAAGAATCAGAAGGAGTAACAGGCCTTTTTGCGTTCCCGGCAACTTAAATGTTTTTATTGGCATTTGCGTAACAACAGTACATTTTCATACAGGTGTAGCACAATAGTTACAGTAGTCTCGTTTCCATCTAACGAGGATATCATTTCACTTATCATAGGCTATTATTTACTTCTCTTCTTATCTTCCGATTTATCACACAGATTGCATACATCCCCGTCATATTTCCAACTATAAACAACAATTCGTCCATACCCGTTCTTGATTATGTCTGGTCAGAAGGTTTGAAATTTACAAAGACACCTGCTACTGTTGCAGCGGTGATACCTCGTCTGGAGAAAAAATATAAGGCCCCGGATTCAGCTCCGGCTTGCCCCACTGGTTATACTAGACCGGATTAATTAATTGCTTCAGCAGTTCAAAGAAGAACCAAGGACCCAATAACGCCATCATCTAGTCCGCCAGACAAGGATAACCGGTGCATTGACAATCTGGGTCAAAGAATTTCCTCTATAACAGCAACCTCAATTAAGACAGCCAATGCTCTGGTGATTTTAGCTCATTATAATCGCCAGATATGGCTTGGCATTGCTCCACTACCGAAACTTATTCCTGAGGATAAGATGGAAATGGCAAGAGCTATCCTAAAGGAAGGAGAACTAACTTATTTCATTATTGATGCAGCAATGGATGCCTCGAATGCAGGTTTTCACCAGCTGGCAGGAGGCACTGTACTATGGAGACAAGGCTGGTTAAAATCCACACCCTTCCATACTGACATCGAATCTAAAATCCTAGATATGCCTTTTGATGGGCTAACTCTTTTTGGTAAATATGTTGATGAAGGTTTGCAAGGCCTTAAAACTGACACTGACACAGCCAAGGCTTTAGGACTTTTGCAGTATCGCAGATTTGGGACATGTACTTTTCATGGCTCACAAAGATCACAACATTTCAGAATAGGATTCAATCAGTATGGAGGTCAGGGACGTTCATATTATCCTCAAAGACAGTCTGGATATGATCAAGGATACTCCTTCAATTGGAACCAAAAACAGTCTTACGGGAGGTTTTCAGGAAGGAAGAGCGGTTCTTCCCAAGCACGAACCAGTGACAATCAGGAAAGAGCTTGACTCCCAGCACGTACCCCCTTTCCCGTGGGGGCCTCAGAAGTTGGAAGGGAGAATATCCCTTTTGGCCCCGCATGGAAGAATAGAACATCAGACAAATGAGTGATACAAATTGTCCAATCCGGCAATACGTTGGGAGTTCATTCAGAGACCCCCAGTTTGTTCACCAAGCAAGGAATATCATCTTCATTTGAAGGAGCTGCAAATGGAAATTCTCATGCTTCTCTTCAAAAGAGCCTTAGAAATTGTCCGCAAATCGCAAAGGAGCCGAGGTTTTTGTTCCAGGTTCTTCCTAATCAAAAAGAAGATCGGTCAATAGAGAGAGCTGAACAAGTTTCTAAAGAAACAGTCATATCAGAAGACTACTTTGCAAGAAGTCCTCCTGATGATGCAGGAAGGGGATTTTTTTTTATCTCCCTGGACCTTCAGGATGCATACTTCCACATATCCATTCATCGAAAACACAAAGTTCTATCGATTCTCAGTAGTGGGTCAGCACTACCAGTTGTAGGGGCTCTCTTTTGGTTTCAAATCAGTGCCGCGAATATTCACCAAATGTCTTGCTGCATTTGCTGCTTTTCTCAGGCAAGAATGTCTCCAGGTGTCCCCGAACCTGGACGACTGGTTAGTCAAAGCACCATACAGGGAAAGAGCAAAAGCTTCTATGAATGCTTGTATCAATCTCTTCTGGAGAATAGGTCTCACTTTGAACGAGGAGAAATAATCGTTGGAACCCCATACAAAGATCTAATTTCTGGGAGCAAAACTCGACACTCAATTGGGAAAAGCATTCGCATTGGCGGAAAGGGTGAGAAAGTTACAGATAGTGGCAAAGACTATTGCTGGAAAACAATCAATCACAGTGAGGAAATACATGTCCCTCTTAGGTCTGATGGCACCTTTTATAGGCCACATTCCATTTTGCAGGCTCCCGTATGAGACCTGTTCAGCAAGAGCTGGATTTGCAATGGAAGCAGATGGAGGCTCGTGGGAAGATATTGTTCGTGTCACAAGGCACTTAAAGCAAGCTCTAATGTGGTGGTGGGTTCCAGCAAACCTAAATGCAGGTTTTTATTTTCTGCCAATAACAGAAAGGTTAGTGCTCACCACGGATGTGTCCATGGATGGCTGGATGGGGAGCCCACTTGCAAGAGCTTTCCACCAGAGGCCTCTCGTCAGTTGCAGAGAAGAGGCTCCACATCAATGTGTTGGAACTCCACGCCATAAGACTAGGTTTATGAGCGTTCCTCCCCAGATTGGCAGGTCAACCAGTCCTAGTCAGAACAGACAATGCAGCATCCATCTTCTACATAGCCAAGCAAGGAGGAACATTGTCCAGGATCCTTTCAGAAGAAGCTCAGCTGCTATGGAATTGGGCCATTTCTCACAGGATAGACATTGCTGTGGAACATCTGCCAGGTTGCCAGAGCAATCGGGCAGATGCACTCAGCCAGCAAATGTCTGATTGTCACAAGTGGGAACTAAAACAGAAACGGGTGGATTACATTTTCAATCATTGGGGTCAACCCACAATCGATCTGTTTGCCACTTTGAACAGTAGGAAATGCCCATGCTTCGCAAGCAGGTTTTGGCATCCAGGGACAATGGGCAATGCTCTTTCGATCAGTTGGTCCAAGATATTTGCCTATGCTTTTCCTCCTTTCCCCTGATTCCCAGGATGCTGAAGCAGGCGAAGATGGACCATTGCACTCTGATCCTTATTGCTCCGGTGTTTCCTCGCCAGTACTGGTGCAGCGACCTACCACAGTTGTCAGCATATCCAACCATTCCTTTGAAGGTGTGTTCCAGGATACTGTCCAGACATAACAGAGGGATTCTCCACTACAATCCCAAGTCGCTGAACTTCACAGCATGGTACCTGACCACCTACAATTTGGCCATTTGGATCTATCTCAGGAATGTAAACAAATTCTGGGACAGGCTGTAGCGACTAATAAGACTTACAACGCCAAATGGAAACGTTTTTGTGTCTGCTGTAGGACAATGGTCATCATCCACTTGAAATAAAGCCTTCTCAGATCCTTCTATATTTGTTAAATTTGGCCAAGAGTGGTCTCAAATATTCTTCAGTCAGGGTCCATCTTGCTATAATCTCGAGATTTATAACAACTGATACATAAATGTCTACTTTGTTTTCCCAAAGGATCATTAAGCAGTTTACAAAAGGGCTCTTCAGAGCATTTCCACCTCTTTGACATGCTCCGGTTCCATGGGAACTTAATACAGTCCTCGGCCAGCTGATGTTACCTCCTTTTGAGCTTGTACATAGAGCCGACTTAAAATGTGTCTTGTGGAAAACAGCACTACTACTAGCTCTGAAATTCGCTAGGAAAGTGGGAGAGATTCAGGCATTCACCACCAGGGAACCTTTTCTCAGGCTTATGAAGGACAGGTTAATTCTCAGAACCAACCCTAAATTCATTCTAAAGGTTCCAACTTATTTTCACCTAAATTAACCTATCCTTCTTAGATCTTTCTTTCCAAACCCATCTTCAACAGCAGAAAGATTGTTATATTCTTTGGACTTAAGAAGATGTCTCAAAATCTGTACAGACAAAACAAAGGACATACATCAGACCAGCTGTTTGTGTTGGCTAGTCACCACGAAAAGTTCAAGCCCTACCCAAACAGGGGATAGCTCGTTGGCTCTCAGTCTGTATTGCTTTCTGTCATGCCAAAGCCAAGCGTCCTCTCTAGAGTTGAGTGAGGGCGCATTCCACCAATGGCATGGCTTCAACTGCGGCACTCTATACTAGGTGCCCATGAAAGACATCTGCCGTGCAGCCACCTGGAGGAACAGGCATGCATTTACAAAGCACTACTGCCTAGATGTGGATGCAGAATCTGATGCAGTAGTGGGACAGGCAGTCCTGAGAAACCTGTTTCATTAAAGGTGAGCCTGCTTCCCGCTCTGTTGTATATTATAATGTGTACTGCTTGCTATTCTGATTCAAGCATGTGCTTATATAGAGGATCCAATGTTGGAGAATAAATTAGTCACTTACCTGTAACTACAGGTTCGAGGCATATGAGCTGTAGATTATATACTTGCATAGATCGCCATCTGGTGTTGGGCTTGGATGTTTGCACTTTGTTTTTGTCTTCGAAGAAGTCTTTGTAGTCACGAGATAGGTGACTCCTCCTTAGGGTGATAATGCGCATGGGCATCGACTCCATCTCCAGATTGTTTTTTTCCGCCATCTGGTTCGGATGTGATTTGCTGCGCAATTCCTCACCACTCGACGGTATTGTTTCGATCGCGTTTCCCCTTCGACGTGCATCTTCTGAAAATAGAAAAATCCTCGACCTAGATCTTCGACGCGGGCCGTTGGGCCTATCCGCGCCGATCACGCCAGCAGTCAATAGAAAGGACTCCTTTTAAAAAATGCCCCGGGTGTGGTGCTAAGTTCCCACACACGGACTTACACCAGGTTTGTAATCTCTGCCTCTCCCCGGAGCACGAAGACAAGAACTGCGAGGCCTGTGCATCTTTCAGGTCGAAGAAAACCATCCGTGACCGTCGGGCTCGACGTCACGAAATGTCCCGCGGAAGCAGCTCGGTTCCAGACATCTTCGGACCAGATCCCAATGTCCATCCAGAACAACAAGCTGATGAAGGAGAGATCTCCGTCTCCGAGGCCGATGACTCCGACATCGAGGACCAGACAGTCACCCCGGCTCAACGGTCCGTGAGTACCGAGACCCCTCTCATAACAAAATCCAAACAAAAGGCTCCGGTAACAACTCCGCCCTCAGGCTCAGGTCGACACCGGCAACACATTTCAGATGCCCTACCCTCGGGCCCGGCTATGAAACCGAAAGAAAAGCCTTCCGGCTCGAGCCAACCCCATTCTGGTGCCAAAAAGTCACCTTTGGCACCGAAGCCCAAAACTAAATCTGTGCCACACCTTTCTTCGTCTGCACCGAAAACAACCTCCACGCCAAAACCCTCGGCGTCGAAACAAACAACGGACAAGCCTTCGGAGCCCAAACAGGTTACACCAAAACCTTCGGTACCGAAAAAGGTCTTGGAGCCACAAACTCCTACACCAAAAGTTAGAGTCAAAGACCCATCAGAAAGCTTCAGAGGCAAAGTCAAAGGAACATTCTGACCCTAAGCCTTCGGCACCAAAAAGGACATTGTACCCAAACAACATTCTGTGCCAGATTTTTCGGATCCAAAGCAAAAGACACTACACATTGACCCAGAAACCGGTCAGGTTACAGCCAAGCCTCCTAAAAAGAGGAAACTGGACCATTCAGAAGACTCTGAAATACCCATTAAACGGAAAGAAATGGGCACTAATACCTCTCTACCTTCCTCTCCTTCTCCAGTTGATCCCAATTTGTTAATTTCCCCAGCACACTCCCCACAACATACATTTTCACCTCAACTACAGGATGATGAAGATGATTATAACGATGGGGATGGGAACAGAGAACCAGATAGGGATGATGACGCACATACTATCCCACATGATACAGACCCTTGGGATGATTATAATACCGATCCCGATCCACACAATGACCCGGACCTCTACCCCTCTAGGCCATCACCACCAGATGATAATATTGGGTTTGCGCAACTAATTAATAGGGCTGCCCAATACCACGGGGTGCAATTACACTCTGATCCCTTAGAAGAAGACTTCTTATTAGAAACATTTGCACCCTCACAAAAGTCTACACACACCCTACCAATGCTAAAAGGCATGCTAAAACATGCACCAGAAGTGTTTAAAGATCCTGTCAGAGCCAGGATCCTCAACTCCAGGGTGGACAAAAAATATAAGGCAGCTCCCAATGACCCGGTGTACATCAGAGGTCAGGTCCCTTTAGATTCTCTTGTGGTGTCTAATGCACACAAGAGGGCTAATTCACAGAGCACAGGCGACGCCCCTCCTCCTGATAAGGAATCAAAACTCATAGACGCATCTGGCAAACGAATTGCGTCACAGGCTGCAAATCATTGGCGGATTGCCAATGCCCAAGCTTTGTTAGCCAGATATGACAGACCTCACTATGATGAGCTTGAAAAGCTTATGCAACATCTTCCTGAGCAATATAAAAACAAAGCTAATGACCTTATACAGGAGGGTAAACTAATAACCAACACATCTATAAAATGTGCCCTCGATGCGGCTGATACAGCATCTCGTGCTATTAATACCAGCGTTTTACTACGCAGGCACGCTTGGCTCCGGATATCCGGATTCAAGCAAGAGGTGCAATCCACTATTCTTAATCAGCCTTTCAACCAAGAACATCTTTTGGGCCCACAGTCGATACATCTTTAGAAAAGATGAAAAAAGATACTGAAACTGCCAAGTCCATGGGGGCCTTGCAATTGTCTTCCCCTAGAGGCTCTTTTTGTCGCTCCTTTTACAGGGCTGGCTCCAAAACTACTGGCTCAGAGCATCCCTCTTCATCATATAAAAGTCCCAATCAAACTTCCTCCTCCAGAGGATATTTTCGAAGAGGATACAGGGGTAACAACAATAAGGGGCCTTAAGTCACCAACAACTAGAGGTTCCTTTCATCGCTCCTTTTATAGGGGCGCCTCCAAAACCATTGGGACAGACAACACTTCTTCTTCCTACAAAAGCCCCACTCAAACTTCCTCTAACAGAGGATATTTTAGAGGGGGTTACAGAGGAAATAACAACAAAGGAAGAGGCCGCGGTAACAACACCTGCAGCTCCCCTACTACCAAGCAGTGACTTCCCTTCACTTCCCCCCGATCATTCCACTCCTGTCGGGGGACAACTCTCACAGTTCCTCCCTGTCTGGAATTCCATCACAACAGACAGGTGGGTAAGACAAATTATCCAGTATGGTTATTGCCTGGAACTCACCTCCACTCCCCCAAACATCCCTCCCAGACAACGTCCAATGTCCTCGGAACATCTCACTCTTCTAAAACAGGAGGTTCTCTCTCTATTACAAAAACATGCAATAGAACCAGTCCCCTTGCCTCATCAAGGCACAGGGGTTTACTCTCTATATTTTCTAATTCCAAAAAGGACGGCTCTCTCAGGGCAATATTGGACCTCAGACCGTTTAACCTTTACATTCACAGACCACTTCCACATGGTCACTCTCCAACAGGTGCTACCACTGCTTCAACAAGGCGACTTTCTCTCCACTCTGAATTTAAAGGATGCCTACTTTCATATTCCCATTCACCCCGCTCACAGGAAATATCTCAGGTTCGTACTAGACGGTCAACACTACCAGTTCAAAGTCCTCCCGTTCGGAGTGACCACAGCACCCAGAGTCTTCACAAAGTGTCTCGCAGTAGTGGCAGCTCACTTACGGAGACAACATATTCACGTGTTCCCTTATCTGGACGACTGGCTCATAAAAGCCAAGTCACACAGCAGTTGTGTGCAACACACACACAAAACAATCCAATTTCTTCACGACTTGGGATTCACGGTGAACCTCACCAAGTCCCACCTCCAACCGTCCAGCACACAACAATATCTGGGAGCTACAATAAACACTTCAAAAGCTCTAGCATACCCCAACCCAGTCAGGATACGCAACATGCAAGCTCTAATATCACAATTTCAGCCTCAACACTCATTACCAGCTCGAGTGTTCATGCAGTTAATCAGGATGATGGCCTCTTGCATTCTCATCGTCCCCTTATGCAAGACTCCAAATGCGTCCCTTACAAGAGTGTTTGGCACGTCAGTGGAACCAGGCTCAAGGTCAGCTAACAGATCTGGTGTTGGTGGACAGCCGCACACATCGCTCTCTGCAGTGGTGGAACACACAAAACCTTTCCAAAGGGCGGCTGTTCCTCGACCCGGTTCCACAGATAGTGCTAACAGCAGACTCATCGCTCACCGGCTGGGGAGCTCATCTTCAAAACCATACCATTCAGGGCATATGGACCCCTCAGCAAAAACAATTCCACATAAATTACCTGGAATTACTGGCAATTTTTCTAGCATTAAAATCCTTTCAACTCCATCTCGTAGGCAAAGCTGTCCTGGTACGTACAGACAACATGACAGCAATGTACTACATACAAAAACAGGGGTACACACTCTCTACAGCTTTCACACCTAGCTCAAAGCATATGGAAATGGGCCATTCCGCAAAACATATATCTCCTTGCAGAACACCTCCCAGGAGTACACAATCAGATTGCAGATCTGCTCAGTCGTCAAAGACAGCAGATCCACGAATGGGAACTTCATCCTCAAGTTCTTCTTCCATTCTTTCACATGTGGGGCCACCCAGAAATAGATCTGTTCGCCACACACCAAAACGCAAAATGCCCAAGCTTCGCGTCCAGGTATCCACACCCACTGTCCAAAGGCAATGCGCTATGGATGAACTGGTCAGGCAAATTTGCTTACGCTTTTCCGCCTCTCCCGCTCATTCCGTTACTGGTTCGGAAGCTGAAACAGCATTCCCTCACAATGATCCTGGTTGCTCCAACATGGGCCTGACAACCATGGTTCACAACCCTCTTGGAACTATCAGTAGTTCCTCATCAAACGTTACGCCTCTCACCCAAGCTTCTCACTCAGAACCATGGAGAGATAAGGCATCCAGATCCCAGTCAACTCAACCTTGCGATCTGGCACCTGAAGTCTTAGAGTTTGGCTACCTCAATCTCCCGCCAGACTGCATGAACATTATTAAAGAGGCTAGACGTCCTACCACCAGAGCATGCTACGCCGCAAAGTGGAAACGATTTGTAATCTACTGTACAAATAACAAAATCAATCCACTAGATGCTTCACATCAAAACATTATCTGTTATCTCTTGCACCTACAACAATGTAACCTAGCATATACATCCATAAGACTACATCTTGCTGCAATAGCAGCTTATCTCCAAAACAGACAACACTTGTCTTTGTTTAGAGTACCCGCTATCAAATGGAAGGTCTTAAAAGAATAATTCCACCCAGAGCTCCACCCTCTCCGGTATGGAATCTAAATATTGTCCTCACCAGACTCATGGGTCCCCCATTTGAACCTCTACACAAATGCGAATTACAGTTCCTCACTTGGAAAGTAGCCTTCCTGGTTGCTATCACATCTCTTAGAAGAGTTAGTGAAGTCCAGGCATTAACCATACAAGAACCATTTTTACAAATCCATCATAACAAAGTGGTTCTTAGGACTAACCCCAAATTCTTACCTAAAGTCGTGTCTGCCTTCCACCTTAACCAGTCTGTAGAACTCCCAGTTTTTTCCCTCTACCAGACTCCGTGGCAGAACGAGCTCTTCACACGCTAGACGTTAAAAGAGCAATACTCTACTACATTGAAGGAACAAAACCCTTTAGGAAAACTAAACAACTCTTTGTGGCTTTTTCCCCACCTCATAAAGGCAATCCCATCTCAAAAGTGGGAATTGCAAGGTGGATTGTTAAGTGCATCCAAATATGCTATCTTAAAGCCAAACGTACATTAACCATTCCCCTAGAGCTCATTCCACACTCAAACTAGGGGCTTCTATGGCTTTCTTAGGGAACATTCCCTAGATGACATCTGCAAGGCAGCCACTTGGTCTACACCACACACTTTCACAAAACACTATTGTGTAGATGTGCAAGCAAAACAACAAGCTAGTGTGGGCCAGGCTGTATTAAGAACACTTTTTCAGACCACTGCAACAGATACAGGTTAGCCACCGCTTGGGAGATAACTGCTGTATAGTCTATGCAAGTATATCCTCTACAGCTCATATGCCTCGAATGGAAAATGCTACTTACCAGTATGCATCTGTTCTTGGCATGTAGAGCTGTAGATTCATATACGCCCACCCGCCTCCCCGGGTACCTCTGTGTTCCAGTGCTATCTTACTTAGATACATCACACATGGACATCTTTCTATTTCTTACTAACTCCATCATCACCCTTTATGGCGAAAACAATCTGGAGATGGAGTCGATGCCCATGCGCACTAGCACCCTAAGGAGGAGTCACCTATCTCGTGACTACAAAGACTTCTTCGAAGACAAAAACAAAGTGCAAACATCCGAGCCCAACACCAGATGGCGATCTATGCAAGTATATGAATCTACAGCTCTACTTGCCAAGAACAGATGCATACTGGTAAGTAGCATTTTCCTTTTCCAACATTTGTATCTTCCCGGTCAGAAGGTCATCATATTTGTTCTCACACTTGTGATTTGAAATCTGAGCTATGGTAGCCTCTAGGGGGAGTGGTAGAGCTTGCTTACACCTCATTGGCTGACGTTTGGGTTCTTTCAAATAAGGTTTATGTGCTACTAAAGATTCTATGCTGTTAAAGGTCTGTGACCTTTTTTGAACTGTATATAGTATGCTGTGTATCTTACTCTGTTTACTGCTATGTTAGTGTACCGGGGATTTCCAGCCTGACGATGGGGAATGATTCAAGCATGTGAATATAAAAAAGATATTAATGTTTAAGAAGTGGAGTTACAGGTAAGTAACTAATTTCTTCCACTGTCCACTAAAACTAGTTACCCCACAGCTTTGTCCATACTGGGATTTTTCTTTGATACTGAGCAAGCAAGGAGAGATTGTCAGGAGATCGGTTGGTATGGATTTTGTTACAATCATTCCTTACATGATTGTCATTGGGCGATGTCAATAAGCAGTCATAGTATGTAATTACTAGGGACTTGCAGTAGGGTATCAAATGTGAGTCTTCTGGTTGCTAGCAGTATGTGGCAGAGCTCTGCAGTTATTCCAGCCTGTTCAAATGATGATGGGTGGTATGTTGTTGTGGACTGGTATAGTACTCTGCGACAGACATGACCTGTGGTGGTTCTGTCTTATGTGAGTATAAGAGTTCCAAGTAATTTATGGGAATTATTATGCTGCCTGTTTGAACTAGTGTCAGCTTCATGGCTGCTGAGTGATATAGTATTAGTGATAGCCAGGAATGTTATGTATAAATTTACATTATTATGTAATCTCCAGGCTAGACACCGATTTATCCTGTCTTAATTTACCTGGAAATAGGAAGTGGCTTGAGTACTTGCCAACAGGAGGAAAGTGTGCTGGTCATGCTGTTACATATCTGTGAAATGTAGATTGTACTTGAAGAAGTGATTATTTCTCCAGGTTCTATCTCGGGGTCATGGAATGGTATAGTTATCATGACAACAACCATAATTTCAACTTCTTTCTAAACTGTAATGTTCTGTATCTTTTTAATCTTGGCTGTTGGTGAGTTCCAGAGCTTGGCGGATTGTAAGGAGAAAGCGGTTCCTCCTCTGGACTTCTTATTGTAAGATAGTATCATGGTCAGTGGTGCAAGTATGGATCACGGTGTCCTTTTTTTTTCAGATGGATAGTTCTAACCTCAGATTTCTTACCTTTTAGAATATTTACAGGCACCGAAATGGATCCAAAGATTTTTCAGCAATGTTCCCTGTGCTGTTGTAGTTTGCCCCATATGGTTCCGCTTTGACTTCATACCACACTGGAAGTGACAGAACCTAGTCTCATATAAGTTCTACCATTCAGTTTCTTTCTTTTTAACTCCTTTGTTGCAAATTCTGATATCCGCTTCCACCATTGTCAGTGTTCCAACTAATGCAGATTTCTGCATTTGGACAGTGTGTTGGGTAAATGTCCTCTCCAAACATGATGGGATTCAAACTGTGCTGAGAGTGCTGGAAGATGATGTTCCTCGCAGACCTACACACTGTGTGTTTGTGGTGCCTAGGCTCAGCCATGACTTGAAGTTGTGTGATAGATGTGCCCTTATGCAGCCGCAGATGATCTAGGAATGGGAGGCGAAGCTGTAAATTGCTGAACATAAGGAGAGATCGCGATCGAAGCACAGGTCTTGAACCTGCTCCAGGTCATAGGATTGCTCGCAGTCTTAAGGCCGCCCCGCGAAAAGTCCAGTTTTCATTCTAAGTCGTTCAGAACATCGAAGCCAAGCGGAACTCTAACCCATCCTCCCACTTGAAGTCTGGAGTGAAGTTGTGAGAGCGTAAAGCTAAAGATTTTATTCTACCTTCATCATCTTATTCCAACTTAGTCCCACAACTAGTCTCGGTGCGCCGCAAATTCCCTCGGCTGTCGTTGACTCTGCAGCAAATAACTTTTTTCAGTGAAGCCGTTCTATACACTTAAAGTGCATCTGAGTTCCCTTGGTGTGCCTACGGCCCCACATACTCACATGGGCCCCCAGTCAGATTGTGCCTGCGGGTCCTCCCTTGATGACGACTGAAAACTTGGGACCAGTTACTGGGCCAGGATCAACGCCGATCTAGACTTGGAAACCAGTGCCTGGGTCCTCACCAGTCCCTTTCGTGCCGATGGGGGCCACATCTCAGCCTGTGCAGATCCAGATCCAATTCTGACACCAGTCTTCAACCCCGAACTGACATTGATTGGCAAGCTCCAAGCCTATGTCACGCTAAGAAATGATAATGGCGCACCCAGACTCCAACCCTCTGCCCCTGCCACGACCCAATAGTATCAGATGGTAGACACACTCTTTGGATATGATTCTGATTCTGTTCAGGACATACTCAATATCTCTCATGATACTAATGGTGCCAAGGAGGCAAATAAATTACTCACCCCTCATTAAAATCATGATGGCTTATACGTAGACTAACAAAATTCCTGTGGTCTAAACATATATCCGCTGAGATGAAGCTAGACCCACCACCTGGGCAACCATCAGAAGAGAGTGACTCTATCGAAGTAGTGGTGCGAAAGTCAGCTGAAGTTTTAGACCTAGTTGCCTACCATTGAAACGCAAATTTGCCAATTGAAATTCTCCAGTCGGGCCCGCTTCATTCAAATCACTACTGCAGTTCAATGAAGCCTTTGCTGACACTTTGATGGTGACCTGGGCTTAACCATGTTTGGGCCCTGTGATCTGCCAACCTATGGTTAGGCGAAGTAGAATAAATCCCGGTGATCCGGATTTTCTTACTAAGCATTCTACACCCAAAAGCCTAGTAGTTCAGAATTCAACGAGTAAGGTTTTATGAATTCTTTACTGACCAATCACCAGATGGCAAGTCGAAATGTATTGATGCTTTTGGAAAGAAAATGTTTTCTTTGGTCAGGTTATCCCTTCAAGCTAAACACAGTATGCCTTTTGGGTGGGCACACTCATGCTTTATAGGACATACCCAGCGACTATTTGCTGGCTGTCCTGGAGGACCTCTTTGGCCCAAACAATACAAGATGGTCAAGACTAAACCAAGGATGTGCTGCATGCTGGTTTGGACACCACAGATTGTATAGGCAGGGCTGTAGGCACCAATGTCATGCTTAGGTGACTTGCCTGGGTGAGATCAACTGGGTTTTGATGAGATGTTCAAGCGTGCTTAATGGACATGTCCTTTATTGGGCCCAGATTGTTTGGAGAGAAGGCTGATTTTGCATTTGAATGGTTAAAGCACAGTCATGCCACATCATGATGTTTTGGGCTTGTCTCAAGATAAGCAATTCCACTAACAGCGCAGAAAGCTTCGGGCTATTCTAAGGGACTGGCCTATAGACAACGTTATCCCTCTCAGCATTGCTTCAGCTGCAGACCCAGCCCTTTCGGGGCAGTAACATGGTGGCGACCAAGGCCGTTTGCACCAACAGGGACAGCAGTCCCATAACTTCTCCTCTCCTCCTGCAGCCGATTTCAAGCTGCTTTAGTTTGCCCTCAGAGGCATATACTGAGCCAATAGTAGGCAAGATATGAAATTTCCTTCCCAGCTGAGCTCCATTACATCAGATAGATGGGTTTTCCAAATCGTTCAAAAGGACTACTCCCTACCTTTGATTTCCTCCCAACTTCATCTTCCACCTACACCAAATGACTTTCAGGAGATCATTCTGCAATTTTGGTGCAAGAATTCAATCAGCTCCTGACCAAGGGTGCCTTTTAGTGGGCACCAGATTAGGAGAGAGAATGAGGGTATATTCACATTTCTTTCTCATGTGAAAGAAGGACTGAAATCTCATGCCTGTACTGGACCCCAGCCCATTGAATGCCTTTTTGGGGAGAGACAAATGAAAAATGCTCACCCTGTCTCGGCTTCTAACTGCTCTCAGCCTAGGAGACTGGATAGTGCCCCTGAACTTGCAGGACACATATTTTCATATGCCAGCCCTGCTGACTGACTGGTATTACCTGTGGGTCCTGGTGGAGTAGGAACGCTTACAATTCGCTGTGCTCCCCTTTGGCCTTACCATGGCCCCTCAGCTGTTCTCAAAAGTGATGGCGGTGGTCATTGCCAGCCTTCGTAGATCGGTAATACACATGTTCCTGTACCTTGACAACTCACCACTCCAAGGCTAGCTTGCACAGTCACTTGTGGGACACCTCTTAACTCCTGAGGCCTTTGGGGTTTTTCATCAACAAGCCAAAGTCTCACTCAAGCCCCATGCAGAGCATTCCCTTCATTGGGCCACTCCTGGATACTATGGCATTCAAGGCTTTTCAACCAACACAGTGAGTCCGGTCCATTTAGGATATGATCAGTCTAGGGTCCTGGTGAGGATGGCTTTGAGACTTCTTGGATGCCTTCCCTATACATCCTTTTCTCATTCTGAAAGCCAGGTGGTTTATGCAGACACTGTAGTGGAACTGCAGATTACAGTGGGCCCAACATCGGGGATGCCGCTCTGACTCCATTCAAATCTCACAGGAGACCCCAAAGGGTCTTTAATGATGAGCTCCACCCTAAATTGTGGCAAGCCACTTCCCCACCCAGATATATTAATCCTCGATTGGGGTGGTCACCTGTGAGCAGAGGATATCTGAGGCTTCTGGTCTCCAGTGAAGAGCCCGCTTCACATAAATCTGCTGGAACTTTGAGCAGTCTGTCTGGTTCTAAAAGCCTTAATGCCATTCACCAAGTAGAGGCTGGTACAGGTCCTCACGAACCACACGACTGCCAAGTGGTACTGCAACAAGCATGGCAGAGTGGTGTCCTGGATCCCATCTCTAGAAGTGCCAGAAAGGCCAACCATCTGGCGAGGCCCTTGAATGCCAGAGCAGAGGAGCTGAGCAGATGTCAACTGGCAGACCAGGAGTGGCATCTCCGTCCTGAGTTGGTGCAAGGGGTCCTTGGTTCATGGGGTATGCCCTGGCACCATTGAACACACAGTGTCAAATATTTAATGCATTTCAGTTTTCCCAGGAGACTCACTGGGAGACACTTTCTGTCTGTGATGGAACACGGGGCTCCTGTATGCGTTTCCAATACTTCCTCTCTTGCCTCGAGGTCTGAAGAAAATCGGGAAGGACTGGGCTCTAGTCATCATGTTTGCCCGGAACTGGACTAGGAGCGTGTGATATCCAGTGCTCCTGAGCCTGCGCAAGTGTCCGCTGCTCTAGCTAGCACTTTGGGAGGATATTCTGTCCCAGCAACAGTGGAGGGTCCTGCACCCGAGTCTCAAACTATACCTTTTTGCTTGGAGATTCAATGGTGGCAGTTAAATGTATTCTACTTGCTGTGCGACTCTGGACGCTCAAAACTGTTTTACTAATTGCCATTACCTCAACATCTCATGTGACTGACCTGCAGTTGCTTCCGGTGCAATCACATTTTTCCAGACAAAGTGGTGTTGAAGACCTGGGCGGCCTTCATTTTTTTTTTGTTTGATCTGTTTATTATTGTTTTAACAGTAAGACATAAAAAGACATTTATTTCCTCCAGACATTTAGCACAAGTGCTAAATAAGGCTACGGAGCATGCTTTCAAGTGGTTTAAAAAAGGAAGGTGATAAATATAATTTACATTGAGTTCACAGGGGACCACATTCTATCAGTGGTCCCCACTTAATGCTCTTGTAAACATATATAGAGATATACATTCTGCAGTGCATATTATGATTAACCAAACTATTCACATATACCTCGCCGATCTCTGGTGGAAATTACAAGATCAATGTTTATCAACTTAACAAACCAAAGAGTTACAGGCAAAAACAGTGCTCAAGGCATCCCTCCTGTGGCAAAACATACACACAATTTCAAAGTTGAGTATCCGATACTTCACAGGCATAGATAGTTTCCTGCACATGCGCTACTGCACAAATCCCGTCATCCCTCCCAGCTCAAGAAAAGTTAGTTCCGATCCTCCAATTTTAATCGGGTTCGAACTCCGCAAGTTATATAGTATGTATACCTGATTCAAGTTGTAAATGTGTTTGAAGTGTTGTGAGAATTGTGTTCCAATTATCTGAGAGGGGAAACTTAAGCAACCCTAGTGTATCCTCTCTTCTGAGGGATACAATTTAGAATAGAGTGAATCCAAGCCTGCACCGATAGAGGGTCCTGAGATTTCCATTGTTTCGTTATAAGTCTTTTGGCCACCACAAGACCCAGATCCAGGAATCGACTTGTGGCTCTATGCGCTTTATCCAGAGGGAATAACCCCAATATGCAGATCTCCCATGTGTTTGGGAGTTGTCTACCTGTGCATTCAGATAGGTGTAGTGTAATTAAAATCCAGCAGTATTGGGAATTGTGACATGGCCATAATAGGTGTATAATGTCTGCTTGTAAGTGGATGCATCGGGCAGTGCGAATCAGTTCTATGAAAATAGCGATTTATTTTCTCCGGGGTAAAATACGCGCGGTGCACTATGTAAGATAGTATTAATTTGAACCAGGCGTTGCGGGGAACACGTTTGGGGCTTGCTAGTATCGCGCTCCATTCTGTGTCTGTGTATGTGCGTCCTGAATCAGATTCCTATTTCGTGCGCAGAGGGGTCAGATCTGCTGCTGTGTGGAGATGAAGGGCTTCCGCAAACCAGTGAGTAAGGTGACTACCAGTACCCATAACATGTATATATTGGAGTACCATATTGGTCTGCAGCTCTTGTCCAAAACAAAAAGCGTGCATCAAAAAAAGTCCAGGGGGCACTCCGTCCTCTCGCACCAAGTCTCCGAATGGCAGGAGCGCTCCGTCTGTATACAAGTCTCCTATGGTGTGTATACCTGCATTATACGAGTCCACTAAGTCAGAATGGGTAGTAGCTCGAATTCCACTGGGCGTTCCAAGCAAAGGGATGGCTGGGGCATAAGGTTTTATATGTCTAGTGAGAAATGGTGCTCTGCAGAAACAGCGGTAGGCCACTTGCAGCAGTAAGGGATGTTGGCCACTCCTCCCACCACAAGAGTGGAAAATAGAAAGGATAGCTTGTACTGTGTGGGGAGCCCCCTTTCCAGCTGTATCCAGTAAGTATCTACCCTCCACCCAGTGGGCCACCCACTGTAGTTGAGATGCTATATAGTGGTGTTCTAGATTGGATGCAGCTAGTCCCCCATGACCTGTCTGCAGATACAGCTTTGTGAGTGTCACCTTGCAGCGCGAGGTGTCCATATAAGGCTACGGAGAATGCTTTTAAGTGGTTTAAAAAAGGAAGGTGATCAATATAATGGCAAGTTTGTAAAGTAATAACGGAGATGGGGAAGCACTAACATCTTAATAAGTGAGATCCTCCCTGCCACCGAGAGAGCCAGTGATTTCCAAAAGGTCATCTGAGATGTCAGGGAGGTTAGTGCCCTGGTAAGATTGCCATCCAGGAGATCCCGGTCACTGTGGTATATTCTGATCCCTAGGTAACGAAACATGGATGATTGCCAGGTAACTGGTGTACGGTTAATGTGGAGCATTGGGTCAGGTGTGGTAGGATCAAATGGAAACAGACAAGATTTATCCCAATTAACCAGCAGCCCTGAAAGTTGAGCAAACTGACTAAGTATAGTGGGAATAGCGTCTGGGACCTTCGCAACATCCCTTATATGTAAAAGAAGGTCATCTGCATATAAGGATATTGCATGTGTAACTTCTCCCCTATGAATGCCCCATTGAAACGCAGAAGCCCGCATTGCCATGGCCAACGGCTCGATAGCTAATGAAAAGCAGAGAGGGGAGAAGGGGCAACCCTGACGGGTACATCTGCACACCGGTATGGGCCTCGATAGCATGCGGCCAGTCCTGACTCTCACCACCGGTTTGTCATACAGTAATTTTATCAAGGATACAAAATATGGTCCCATACCAAACCGGGGCAGAACGTTGAAGATATAAGGCCACACTCCAGTGTATCGAAAGCCTTCTCCAGATCTAGTACCATGCAGCCTGAGCTGGGCCAGGTCAGTGGGGTATAACGCATAACACTATACAGACGTCGAAGGTTGAGGGAAGTAGATCGGTTTGGGACGAACCCGTTCTGATTATCGTGCACCAAGTGAGGCACTAGTAATGCCAACCTCCTGGCCAGTACCTTGTAGTCTACATTTTGTAGCGCCAGTGGCCTATATGAGCTGAGACTGGTGGGGTCCCTGTCCGCTTTTAAAAGAGTGACCAAAGTGGCCTCACCCACAGAGCTCTGCAACTTGTTCAATAGTAGTGCCTCTTCGAATACCTTCAATAGGGTAGGGGCTAGGAGGTCTGCATAGGCCTTGTACATATCCGAGGGAAAGCCGCCAGGACCCGACACCTTTCCGGAGGCCAAGGAGCTAATTGCTCCCTGTACTTCCTCTACTGTTAGGGGTGCGTCCAATTCAGCACGCTGATCAGGAGAGAGCTGCGGAAAGGAGAGATCATCCAGAAAGTCAGCTATGTCGGAGTCAGTTGCCTCCCTGTTTGACCGATATAGCGAGGTGAAGTGGAGTACTAGGTCATTGTGTATTTCGTTTTGAGTATAATGTAATACCCCTGCTGGAGAGCAGAGTGCCGTAATGGGTCCTCGTTGTTGCTCTTGCCTTATCAACCAGGCAAGCAAGGGTCCGGATTTATCAGCTAAGGCACGCGTCCTGGCAGAGTGTGCCTCATAATTAAAACACCGCAACCTCTCCAGGAGTGCGGTGTGGTGGTCCCTTACTGTCAACAATTACGAGGAGAACCTGGGCGGCATTCATTACCAGAAATTGTGAATCCATTTCACGTCAGCCAGTCTAACTCTTTGCCAACCTTTTTTTGCTCCACTTCATCTTTTGAAAGAGGAGGAGGGGCTCCATCGGCTCAACCCGCTTGAGTGTCTACATTAACCGCACAAAAAAACATTGTGTGGATGACCAGTTCTTTGTAGGACTCTTTGAGGTGAAAAAAAGAAAAAGACAGTGCAAAAAGGATGATGTGAAGGTGGATAGTTCTATGCTTCCAAATTTGCAAAGCGCTGGCCAAAAAGCAACCCCTTGAAGGTGTGCGGGCTCACTCTACCAGAGTGAAGGCCTCTAAGAGAGCATTGGTGGAGAGGGGTGCAAAGTCTTAGACATCTGCCAAGCCACAATGTAGGCATTGTTGCACACATTCATGAATCACTACTGCCATGACAGTCCGTTCCGGTGAGTTGGCCACTTTGCCCACTCAGTTGTGCAGGGATTTCTGCTCTGAGTCCACTCCCCAGGCCCTCCTTTCGGGAGTTATTGCTATGGTATCGATTCTAAAGGTGAAGAATCTGCAGTTCTACCTATCTTCGGTAACTCTCTTTCTGGGGAGAATACTCTGTCTAACTGCAGATTCCTCACTGCCCACCCTTCTCTCTCTTCTGTGGAGTGGACTGCTGTACATGATAATATAGTCCTCAGTTAGAATTAATTCAGCACACTTTCACCTGCAATTTGTTCAAAGTGCTTCACATCTGATGGCATCTAAAGGTGAATAATCTGTGTTGATATAGAGTATCAACCAGAAACAACGTTACTGATGGAAAGTAACTTGTTCGTTTGTGTTGCTTGAATTTAATTTGTAGGTTTAGTGGTTACTTTCCATGGGAGGTTGTCTGGATTTTTCAAAGGGCCCTGAACATTTCTTGTATAACTACAGGTAATACAGGACTGGTGCTAATATTTTTCTGGGGTGAAGGCTGAGAGAGAATTTTAAAGAAGGGGGTATTAGAAGGATGATTGTTATCAATTTGAGGTTAGTAAGAAAGTAGTAGTAGAAAAGTTGAACTTATCTGCTTGGAGCCCAATTTAAAAGAGGCAGACTGTTCTGTGCTCATGGTTATTGTACAGATTGAAGATTCTGTTCTAGAACTGTTTTCACTTTGTGATGTAATGCTTTCAAGTGGCTGCTTGGAGTACACATTAAAAGAAATATGCATAATGTAGCCTCCGGTCTTGTAATGAAATTTTGCAGCAGCATTTTGGATTAGTTGTATTTTGCATATGATGAAACTGGGGTCACTAAGGTATCGGCTGTTTGCATAATTGATTATAAGTGTGAATATAGTTTGTAGCTTTTGTTGGTTTTCAAGATATGGGAAGATGTATTGCAGTGTTTTCATTGTGTAGAAGGTGCTCTTTGTGATGTTGTTGCATTTGGTATGGATGGAGGATAAGTCTGAATCTATTGTTAACCCTATGTTTCTTACCTCTCTTGTTGTAGTTGGAGGGGCATTGAGTTCCTTAGGCCATATGGCGGTAGGCTGGTGTTTGTGCAGTTATCAACAGATCATAAGCCCTATCTTTGCTGTGTTGAGCTTTAAGAGGTTACTTATCACCCACCCATTTAAGGCAGAAGCAGTTGTCAATTCTTGACTTATTTAGGTCTTCTGGGCCATCCGTTTTTAGAATGATATGTGTATCAACTGCATAGCTGTAACAGGTAAGATTAAAGAATCTAATACGTTTTGGTAAGGGGTGAGGTAGATGTTGAATAAGGGAGCGGAAATGATGGACTCCTGTGGGACATTTCATTGTTGGATATGAGGGGACGATGTGGATGTGGCTAGGTGCATCAAGCTTTGTCTGTCTTTGAGATATGAGACCATCTGTTTCAGAGCATGTTCATGTATTCTGAGATGATGGAGTCTTTCTAGTAGTATGTGGTGGTGGACAGTGTCAAATGCTCTGATCAGTTCAGAAGCAATAGAACTCTGTTCTTGTCCGTAGTGAGCTTTAGATCATCCCGTATGAATACGAGGCCTGACTCTATGCTTCCACTTGAGTCCAGATTGTTGATCTGGCATCAAGTCATTTTCCTCAGTAAACTTGGAAAGCTAAGTAAAAACTGCTTTTTCAAATATTTCACACTTGACAGGCCATTAGGTATTGGTCTGATGTTTTCTGGTTCACACTAGTTGAGGTTCTTCTTTTTTAGGAATGGTCCAATATAGGGGAGTTTCAGCTTTGGGGGAAAATAACCAAGTTCGGAGGACTGGAGTAAGCTGCTAGCTAGTTCTCCTGCACAGGTTGTGCGAAGGTTATCTTTAAAGATTTTTGGAGGTGCTGGGTCTGAAGGTGTTAGTAATGGGTTCCTTGCGATGATAATGTCATGGAATTATTTCTCTGATGGTATTTGCAAGTAGTAAGTAGCAGAAGATTGGTGTTGTCCCTCTTTGTGGTGGCATCATGTGTTGGGGGAGTATTAGCGGTTTTCTTCTTAAGGTAATTTTCTATCTTTTTAGATTAATTCCATGAAGATTTTGTTACAGAAGGCTTGCAATCTTAGTGTTTGTGTGTTGACACTCCAGATTTTGGAATTCTGCTGGAATTTGGGGGATTTACTAAGATGGGCAGTTTTCTTTAATTATGTGTGTGTTTAGTAGTGTTGTCTCTTTGTAGTTCTGGTGGCTGTTTTGTAGTCTCTGTTATACTGATGTAGTATGATTTTGTCTTTTTCATCCATTGAATTCCTCCACTTGTGTTGTAGTTTGTTGGATGTCTGCAAGGGTTGTGTGTGCTGCACCTTTTTCTGGGGGATGGACTCCACTGTTGCTGTCATCTTTCTGGAAAGAGTGTTTTTCAGTTTGGTACTTTAAAATTTTTAGTGGCGACTAAAATAAAAAAGGCTTTTCCCGCGTATGCTGCTGAAAGCTGCCTTCACGCAAAGGCAGATGGCCTGGCTGTCTTCTCGGGCGCTGATCCACACAAGGCTTGTCTGTCGTGTCTAGAGAATTTCGGCCCAGTGAATTTGTAATCTTTCTGTGCAGGAATCCAACTGAGGTCACTGAGGACAAGACTCCTTTCCGTGTCAAAGGTGGAGCTGGTACTGCAGGAGATCATGTACTTCAATACAGCACACTACCTGTTGTATACAAACAAGGGATTAGTGTAAGAGCCTGCTACGTATTTTGGCAATGCCTATGAGTACCATGAGCAGCTCCTTTTGGAGCTAAAATCTTTGGTGCTGCACTTGTGAGTACCTATTTATGGAATTGGCAAGACTCGTAGATTCTCGGGTATCGACCAGTTTAAGCAAAATTGCTAACTGGCCCATTAATAGTGCTGGGGAGTGAATCTACATTGGAAAATCAGTCACTCATCTGGCTTAGAGAAACCCTAGGATTGAACAAGTTGCCTTAGTCGCATCTTTAAGGACGGTCGAGAGGACCAGTGCAGATCCCTTCCACTCGTTCAAGGACGTCTATATGTTGCTGTTATCTTGATCTTGTGGAAGGGATGGCCCTAAAAAATCTGTACATCTTGCAGGTACGAGAGATTTGCATTGCAGAGTGAAAAGAAAAGATGCTGTAAAACCTGAAGTACATAGTACAGCTTTCCATACCAGACTGTTCTTTGTATGTTCTTTCTCCTGAAGAGTACAAAAAGCACAATACAAAGACAAAAAAGTGTGAGGAAAGAAGAGGTTAAAAGGAAGGAACATTTCACTTCTGCACTGGAACTGTTGGTTTTGATTGCCCAACCAGGTCTAAAGGTTGAATTTTAACTGGTACAACAGTCTGTACATTTTTAGCCTCCAAATACACCCATGGGTGACTGGATAAAGGCTTGAGTTGAAAGTCTTTACATTGCCTCTTTGTGAATTGTTTACAACGTCACAAGGGTTTCTTTGTACTGTTCTAACTCCATCACCTGCCTTCTCCCCAGGACATCTAGGCTCTCCTAAATATTGTTACTGTCCTATACTTCTTCTGCCTATTTTGACAAATATGCAGGTCCCAAGGCTTTTTTATTTAACTTTTTCAATAGCACTGTAAGCACACATAATTCTCAATCATTTGCATCCTCATTTACTGAGATGGGTTCTGCTCCAGCTTGAGGCGGAGGTTATGCCACCATCGGGTACTGGTTCTGACATAGTGCAGCAAATAATAGATTCAGCACTGAATTATATTTCGAATTTTATTTCTTCCCCTCCTAGATGTATTAATCAATTTTATTAAAAGAAAGCTATGAAACCACAATCTGATGAATAGAACTTATTGGATACTCTTCAGCCAATAGACCAGTGCTCTGTGACAGGAGAGACTCACCTACGGGAGACTCGTACTAAAAGATTGAAAGTGGACATAGAGTTTGATTCGGATACAAAAACAATTAATATTTAAGAATGACTCATTTGTCTAAAGAGCTTGATCCAGTTTGATTCCCCCTTTCCAGGCCTGTTGCTTCTGGACTTTTTCTATAGTTGCTCCTAAGATTCTTCAAGAACCATTTTGGCAATGGAAAACCCTGTATCCAGCAGGGCTTCACTTTGTGCAGACATTCAAGACAGTCATGTATTTGCCCTTTTCTCCTGCATTGGTCCTTTCATAGGTTATTTTCTTTCGTCAGGTGGGAACCCCCAATAGTATAAATTAGCAAAAATATTGTTAAAATAGCAAACAAATAGCCTTACGCCCTAAAACTGTGTTTTTCCTTAGCAGCACATTCACCTCATTGAAGCGCACACAGATTTGAGCTAATCGGGTAACTGCATCAAGTGCACTCACTCGCTCTAGAGGCTAGCATAACTCAGATTTGTTTTATACCATGCCAAGTGGGAGGGAGTCCCCAGACAGAGCTCTACAGTATCTGCTACATTTACCTATCAAGAATACAACTTTTCCCCCTTCCATTTCCAGACCCAACTTCAGCCTCTGGATTGCAGTGAGTATTTTCTGAATATTCTGACTTTAAGGCCAGGGCAGATTTCAGGCCACATGCCAGCCTCTCTTCAAAGATGCGAATCTCTCCTCAGAAAGTGAAGAAATCTCTCTTAAAACCTTCTTCGCTTGTGGCGTAAAATGATCTTGGTGGACGACCCGCACCTTAAGTGCATTTACAACCTTAACCTTAAACTTAAAGAATCCAAATGTGACATTTGTAAATCCTTTACATCCAAGACTTTGTCACCCAGACAAGCCCTCAGCTTTGTACATTCAAGAACTCAAAAAGTTGCACATGCCTTCTCTAATGATGATGATTCTGTGAGACCTTTTGGAGCTTCTAATTAAAAGGTGCAGATAAAAAGCACCTAGAGGTCCCTGCAATGCTGACTAAAAGGTGCCTGTGAAATCTACTGCTCACTAAAAGCAGTGTACCTTTCTTACTCCAAGCTCCCACCTTCCTTATGGCTCTGTGCCTAGAAAAATAAACATGCAAAATTAATTCTCACTGGTCATCTTGTCACCTCTCCCACCAATTGTATCACTGACGACAGCCTTGTCGACAGTGAAGGAAGTCATGTTATCTGTTTCTCCTTCATTGATAACCCCCACCTCATTGTTGTCAAACGTCCCCTCATAGTTGTTGATGGTTACCTCCTTTTCTTGGGCTATCTTCACCTCAACTATGGTCTTCTTGTCATCAGGTATTTTCTTGACGACTGGGAGCTATTATAACTGCTTCTGTGTCACTCTTTACAGCCAGAAGTTTGGATATTGAAGATTACCCTTACACCATTGCTGCAAGCGCCTCTAAGCTTTCTGCTGTATCCCTCTCCTCTGAAAGTGATGGACTGTCATTTTACTCATATTTTAACACAGATGGGGAAGATGATGTCCAGGGGGTTGTTTCAAATGGGGAGCCATCCCAGACTGCCTGCAGCCCAGAGTGCTTAAAGGGCCAGTATGTTTCGCAAATTCATTAGGAAGCACCTCAATACCATTACCAGGACGATCACTATGAGGACACAGACATTATGATGACTATAAGTCGTATTATCAATGTGACTTCACTAGAGACTGAGGTTATTTAAGAGAACTGCAGGCGGCACAGGATCCAATTGACTTCAGATCGTTTCAACAAACGATGGAGAATTTATGAACAAGAGTGGTAAATCAATTCCTGCCTCAGTGTTAGCTTTCGCCACCCATCAGTCCATCACATCCAATATTGCAGCACCCTCTAGCTCTCCAACCTCCTCTGCATTGGGCACTCCCACCTCCTTCTCAGTCCCTTTATTTGCAAATCTCTTTTACTGCATTAGTGGGTATCGGAGAGAACAGATTATTGTGAATGAGGTCAGCAAATGGAGGATGCACAGAAAGAGGAGGACTCTGATCCAGATACCAGTGATCAACGGACAACTGTGAAGCTTCGATCATACTAGAAAATGGGCAGGAAGCACCACGACAAACAGACGCTCCTCCGGATGACATTGCCAAGTCTCATGCAGTTGTAATGAGCGGGCTTCCCATGACAATCGTCAGAGCAGCATGCCAATTGCCTCTTTGAGCCGTTATGACAGACTTCACCCTGTTTTTAGAACTTTTGTCAAATGACAAAATAGATGCAGCAAAGTAATCAAGAAAAAGAGGAGGTAGTGCCTAAGCTGCCTCAATTGATGCAGCTATGGATGTCTCCAAGCTTCAAGGGCAGCAACTGTCCTCAGGAGCCTGCAATGGCTTATGAGCACCTTCTTTTGATCTAAAGTGCAGGAAAAGTCCTAGTGCCTGTTTATGGCCAAAGTGGTGCAGCAAACATGTGAATGATGTGCTGTAAGTGGTTCTTAACCTGTCGTCCGAGGAACCCTCGAGGATCTGCAAGGCCTTCTCATGAGGTCCTAACTATAACTATTACAAATTAAATAATATTAAAATTAATTAAAATCTATAAAGTATATACAAATTAGGAAGCAACAGTGACAATTTGAAAACTTTTTCTATATTTGAATGTGAATGACAGAATATTTTATAATTTGAGCATTTTTTTATGTATACTTGTTTTTGTACTTTTGTGTATTGTTTTCAGGTCCAAATTGGAGAAATTGTTGAGGCCGGGGGTCCCGCTGCTTCCAATTTTGACTCAGTGGGGGTCCCCAGCTTCCAGTAATGATTCAGTAGGGGTCCACAGAAGTCAAAAGGTTAAGAACCGCTGCTATAAGGCATAAAGATAGACGCAGGCATGGCATGCTCACTTTGTATGTTGTCGTTGCACAAGCCTTCTGGAATTCCTGGTTGTAGAAAATTGCAGACCTTCATAGGAATCTCCTTGCTGGCTGGATCCCACTACAGACAGTGCAGCCAGTAATTTGTCCCCTCCCTAGAATGTAGCTTCGCCCATGTGTGAGTGAACTCGAAGGGAACAAAACAACAAAGTTAAGGAATGCAATAACGGTGAAGGAATTGAAGTGCTAGTGAAGTAGCCAATACAACACATAAAGTTGAGATGCACTTTCCTAAGGGAAATGGACTGCTTATAAAGCCCAGCTGCCAGTCATGACCTGGAAATCCCTCCACTTGACCTCCACCAGTGATGATCCTGACGCCCCAGTCAACATAAACTGATCCTCCAGAACCTTCCTGGTTTTCCCATGCATAATAATCTTTGGTGACCACTCTCAGTGGCGAATCCAGAGTCCACTTAATTCCCATATTCTGGACACCTTTCACCCGATGGGGATAAAAATTGAAATCTTCACTCCAAGCTGTTGTGCAATCCAGGTTGTTTGTTGCAGATGCACAATAGACTATGTATAAAAGCTGCCATGTCTTCCTACAGCCAAAGATTTACCTCACCAACCGCACTAGCTCCAATAGGAAATTCTCAAACTGCTGACGGGTGCCATCGAGACAGTGCTGAAAATCAAGTGCAATCAGAGATTCTTTTTCTTGTTCAAAAAGAAGACTGGCGTCTGAAGTACATCTTTGATCTGCAGAATCTGAAAAAGTTATTAAAGACACAGTCCTTCAGAATGATCACATTGCAGGAGACCGTTTCACTACTACATGAAAGAAAATTCCAACATTCTTAGCTTCAAGATGCTTATATCCTATTCATTGGGTTTAAAGGCAATATATGTGATTTTCCATAGCTAGTTAGTGCTATGAGTTTGCAGCCCTCCATTTGTTTTCAAGTCACCCCAAGAGTCTTCTCCAAGTGTCAAACACCACGGGCAGTGCACATACGGAAAAAGGGCTGCCAGGTGTTTTCCTACTTGAACGACAGGCTTATAAAATATTAGATAGCTAAATAAGCAGAAGATTCAACAAATGTCTGTCTGCACTTCGGTTGATTGGGTCTTACTCTGATTCTGAGGGACAATCTTCTGTATCACTAAACACTTCCCTAGCCTTCCTTGGTGCACACTTCAACACTGCTCAAGGGAAAGCTATTCCTTCCTTGGAGCAAGTGGCTAAATTGGTGGCCCTAACCACGACCACTTTCAATTGTACTTCATTTCCAGGCATGCAGTACAAGTTGATTCCTCACTGAAGACTGTAGATGTGGCCCCTCCAGTAGAGACCTGCATAATAATTGGTGGCAAGCCGAGGGTTCATGGGAGGATAAAGTGATTGTTACTAACTGGCTGAAACAGGCATTGGTGTGGTTAATGCCACATCTTTCAAAGGGCATTCTGTTTTAGTATCCTACAATAATAACACACGAGTCAATGAATGAACTGGGAGCCCACATGCAAAACTTCACACAGTGTGAGGAAATTGGTCCGACGTCAAGAAAAGTCTTCATATCATATTGGAGATCTGTGCTTTTCGCTTAGGTCTGCAGACTGTCCTTCAACATCTATGAATCACAAAATCTGTGCATTAGATTTTCAAGCAAGACCGAACTAGATAACAAATCCTGTCAGAGGAAGATATGCAGTTATGGGGCTGCACAATATTGAACATCGAGGTGGCGGCAGAAGATCTGTTTGAGCTTCACAGCAATCAGGCAGATACCTTTAGTTTGAAACCTTCCAGAATGCCATCAGTGGGAGCTCCATAGCAATGGAGTCCATCAGCTCTTTCACCATGGAGCCATCCTATCAATAATCTGTTCCATAATCGAGAAAACAAAAAATGCTACCTCTTTTAAATCAGGAATTACCAGCAGCGGTCTCCAGGGTTTTCAACAAGCTACCTCAATATCTTTGGATACACGTTTCCACTGTTTGCCCTGTTCCTGAAAGTCCTCACCAAAGCGAGGAGGGAACCGTGCAAGAAGATAATGGTCACTCATGCATGGCCAAGACAGTTTTGGTCACACATGTCCACAGCTTCCTCAATCGCCCTCAAAATACCCCCAGAAGTTCTGTCCAGGCAGAAGGGACAAATTCTTCACCACGTTCTTCACTCCTTGAACCTCATGACCCAGGTCCTGATTACTTTGAATTCGGAACATATGGTGCTAAATGGGAGCAGTTCTGCATCTTGGGTAAGTAAAGGCTTTCTCCTGTTAGTGCAATCTCATCAGATACTGACGTATCTAAAACTTCTGGCCAGATCAAGACTCAAACACATCCCGGTAAAGTTGCTTTGGGCGGGCATTTCAATGTACAACTCATCTTCTCAAGAGCCGTCGTTCTACTCACAAAGAGTGGTCAAACTATTTATGAAAGGACATTTTTGTTCATGCTTTCCTCCCAATGAGGTGGCCTCTTGGTCCATTAGAATTGAACACAGTCTTACGCCAGATCATGGTACCTCCGTTTGAGTTAATCCAGAAGCAGAGTTGAAGTTCCTGTCCTGGAAAACAGTGTTAAATCTAGTATTGGCCTCTGTGGAAAGAGTTAAAAATTGCCTGTCTCAGTACTCAAGAAATAATTTCTCCCGTCTTTAAAGGACTGAATCCTAGATTTATGATCAAAGTACAATCAGACTTCCACCTTAACAAGCCTGTGGTTCTTTGTTCATTCTTTCCAAACCTAACTTCAAATTCTGAGAGAGACATTCATTCTCTAGACTTGCACGGATGTTAACCACGAAAAGTCTATTAGTAGCACCAATAAAATCTTTGTGGCCATCGAGCATCCTGTGAGGGGTCATGCTGTCTCTAAGCAAGATTCATTACAATGGCTTGCTACATACATCGTCTTTTCTCAAAAGAAAGCAAATTAGCATCTGTGTAGAAGAGTCTCTGCCGCAGGATCGTCAGTGGGGCAAGCTGTCCTATGCAATCCCTTTGAATAAGGTGAGCCTGCTTTCCCCTGTTAGTGTATGTTATGTAACTAACTATTCAAATTCATACTTGTGCATCTATGAAAAATCCAATTTTGGAGGGAAAAAATTACATACCTGCGACGATAGTTCTATAGTTTTGATATCTTCTATAGCTTCACATGCCACTCTCCTCCCCAGCCAGAGGCTCACTAGTTGTTCCCTTCCACTTAAGTGCTTTACAAATCTGAGCTGTAGTGGCTTCCAGGGGGCATGAAGGTAATTAGTGCTTTTACCGGATTGCTAAAATTCAGGTGCTTTTTGATGGCCTAGGGCTATTTTAATATTGTTCATTTATACTCTAGAGGATCCCAAGCCTTACAGGGCAATAATACAAGCATGTGAACCGATTACAGATGCAATTGCTTGAGAGCTATGGTTACATGTTACAAGTAAGTAATTTGTCACGCAAGCCCTACACATAATGGGCCATGGGAGCCATCTGGTTCGTTGGTTGTACCGTGGATTACGCCTCCATATGGGCATTTCATTACTGTCCCTTCGCCAAAAGTGGGAACCTTCGATAGCCAGGGAATTCACTGACAGGGAGTGGGCGCAGGTCCTAGAACATCCCAGACGCGTCTCCCGTAATGTTTGACTTAAAGCTATACAATTGCTTATACTACACAGGGCTTACCTCACTCCCCAGGCGATACAACGCATGTTTCCGACTGCCTCTTCGGATTGTCCTAGGTGTCACCGCCCTGATGCAGATTTTATCCATATGATATGGGCTTGTCCCTCCCTAAATGGTTTTTGGACGGAGGTCACGCAGGGTCTCACACTAGTTACTGAACGCTCCACATGGGGTACTATTGAGGCCTGTCTTCTGGGTCTCACCCCTCTCCCAAAAAGGCAGTGGTATTGCGCCGTTTCAAGGGGCTCTCCTTGAAGCTAGCCAAAAGATTAATCACGCAGTGCTGGAAATTACGCGTGGCACCGTGTGAAGGGAAATGGCGTGAGGAAGTCATTAAATGGGCTACTGCTGAAAGAGAGGCGCTGCAACGCGAAGAATATAGGGGCTGAGGAAAAAGCCGATTTCAATGGAGTGGGCCCAACTGTTAGAACATTTCAAAGCACATACTGCAACCGACTCCGAGGGTTGAAGGACTGCTGGGGGCTCGCTTTCTCTTCTCCCCTCTCGCCCCCTCTCCCTCCCCCCTGGTCATGTCCGCCTGTGCCTCATTGCCCGGGCACTAGAGTAAATCTGAGCGCTGGGTCTTGGACTGATTATACACCCTCCCCCCTCTCTCTGCCCCTACTGACCCAGCCTGATCACCCTGTTGGGATGTATACAGATACCCAGACCATAGCGGCTTTGTGTGTTAATGTTTTTCTTTATTTGTGGGAGGGATTTTTGTTCAGGTGGGAGGGGGTGGTTGGGGGGACAAGTTTAGTGTTCTATAACTTACTCACCTGAAAAGTATATCTTGATCACTATGTGCAAACCGTTCATATTGCATCTGCATGTGAAAGATCAACTGCAGTGATTAACACTGTCAAATGTAAACCGATATCTATCCTTATGACCACTGACCGTGTAAGAAACCATCAACTGATGTAATCACTGGATGTCATATGTATAAGCAAAAAGTGAAAATTGAATAAAATTTGTGTTTAAAAAAAAAAAAGTTAATAATTTGTCACTTAGTGGCAAAACCCTTGTACCCTTTTCACAAAAAGAAATTTAAAATGTGGATAGCAAAATTGTTCAGGTCTATTTCTTCAAGTCAACAAAAGAGCAAGACATTGAAAGTGTTAGCAAAATTGGCATTGAAGTCCAGTTCAAAGTCAGAACGTCTTTCACTGTGGAAAGGTTTTACGTTGCGCAGATCCTATCACTTTTCTGAAGGGGGAGTATGAACACCAAAGAAATAAACTTCCTGACACTTCAGAATAAAGGGCATCATTCCCACTCAATGAAACGCAACCCATAGTGAGTATCGCCCACTTATTCACCTTAACGAACCGTTCCTGGAAGTCATGCTTCTGCTGTGCCTCGAGCACCTGTTTCTGTGCTATGTGTTGTGGGTCCTACCTCTGCAGGTTCCTTCGCAGCCTGTAATTCCATCACCGCCACCATCCTTTCTTGCTTTTCCAGTTATGGCTCTTCCAAAATGTTGACTCCAAGAAGGTGATCACGTAGTCCATAAAGGTGCCATTTGAGACATTGCAGGCAACATTCTTGGAACTAGAAACATTGTAGAAGACTGTTTCATACTCTAAGATGATCTCATAAAAGATCTGCCACATCTATTTCTACTATTACTTCATTCTTAAGATATTTTCAAACACTGGTGGTGTCACCCCCACTCAGCATTCCAATAATTGATTACATAAATATGTTCAAAGAAGAATTGGTACAAAAAGTGAAGCACAGCTTGACATTCCTATTCCAATTCCTCCTCCATCTGCTGATGTCATTTGAGGCCTTACACCACCCATTTTGATACTCCGTTTCAAAACCTCTCATCACTTTTATGCTTTCAAGACCATTTTTCGCTGTAGTGCTAGGATTGTTGCACTCAGCAGTAAAGCTCCTTACTCCTGCCTCAACTAAATATTGCCTACTAGACTTCAGAACAAGCATAAACCTCCAGAGCAAAGGCCTATTTTTCTACACTTGCTTCCGCAACCAGACTCTGTCATTGTATCCATGTATGAGAGTAAATTGTTTATTGCAGTGAAAAGAAACGTTTTGTCAGACATCGGCTACTGTACTTAAAGCTGCCAGTGCTACTTCCTGCTAGGCACTGTCATAGGTCCATATGGGGATCTCTGAAGTGTTTCACTGAAAAGGTTTCCCTTTGAAAATGGTGGATATCCGAGAACTTTTGCCTGAAGAAATGATGATTTCCAATCATGTTATGGTGCAGCTGCAGACTCATTGGGTCTTAGAGCTCACTGATATTGTTATGGTCTGGCAATGCCGCACATGCCTTGTCTTCACGTCACGGCCCTCAAGCCTAAAGCACAATACAGGATTCTAAACCTTATTTTCTGCTGAAGCACATTATCTGGCTCACCAACAGTTGAAGAAATGCAACAAATGGAAGCCGAGTTGGAAACTTTTAATGCTGTTGTTTTAGAGAAAACATCAGTATGGACTTTGAGTGTAGAAACTCAGCATAGGGTTCAAACCTCTCTGCGGTCCCAACGGTATCAGAAGCACTAATAACCTTACCACTATTAAAGGTCAACAAAAGAGAGAGGGTCAACAAAAACCAGTGACTGCAAGAAAAACTCTCTTTTTTTCCTTGTCCTTCGTCTCTTCTGTAGGGGGGAAGCATGAAAAATCATCCCAAATTGTGAAAAAGATTAGAAAAGATAAGCAAGTGCTGAGATTCAAGCCATCTCCTTCAGCCATACCTCCAAAGAATCCTTCTTAATATCAGAAACACACTTCAACAAATAGTTGTCTCTTTTCTCAACAGGGAACAGTTTGAGGATGTCCCTCATTCCCTAAAATGAAAAGGGAATTTATTCATGTTAGTTTCTGACTTGAAAGAAGGGACCCGGACAAGAGTCCGGACCCATCCTCTACTTACAGACTGCGAACAAATGTAAAAAGAAGTTCAGCTGGTCCATCATCAAAGTTATACCCAGCTACTTCTAAGAGAATTTGTGTGCTAAAGATCTGCAAGTTGTTTACTTTCACATCCCATTTACCGGACAGCCGTAGACAAAATTCTTAACATTCGTAGGGGGCAATGATCATTATCAGGACAAGGATCTTCTATTTAGTCTAAAGTCAGCTCATAGGACTTTTTACAAATGCATGATGGTTGTGGCCATCCATCTCAGGAAATAGTTTTTTTATATCCTTGCTTCTAGGACTGGTTCATTGCAGGATCAACATTTCAGGGCACTCTGCGTCACTTTCAAGTGACTGGTTCCATTCTTCATTGACCCTGGTCTAAGGGTCAATCAGACAAAGTTGATGTTGATCCGAGTTCAATCATCCATTACCTAGGATCCGTGCTAGATACCCAGGTGGCAAGAGTGTAACCTTAGGAGCACGGATTTTATTCTAGCGCTATAAAAGTGTTGTGTTTCTGTCTTCTAAAGAAAATGCATCAGACATCTCGTAAATAAATCCCTATAAGTGGATAGCATATACCTCTACTAAAGCCTATGTCTAATGTTGGTTCAAGAGCTCAAAGTGCTTCTATAAGCTACATTTCACTGTCATTTGCTGCAGTGATTTCTCGGGTCATTGCCATGCATTGTCATCTTGGTGTCTCCTAGCCTTAGTGGATCCTTCACACGGTCGGCAGTGGCCTCACACCCAGGAATGCAGTAGTTCTGTGTTCCTCTGCCTTCCAATAATTCAAGATAGGAGGAGAGCCACGCACACGCTAACTTCTCCAAGCTACGTCATTGAAAGTCTTGAAGCGTACTGGGCGATCTGACCCTCCTGAGCCCCTCATTTTAAAGATTTAAGTCTGAAACAGTGTCACATTTGGAAATTTTCCTCCCAGTGTTCCCAACCCGTTCTCCCTCTTCACTGATTGTGAAACAGTTGCACCTGCTGTTTGGGATGAGACTGAAATGGTATCTGAGCACAAAAGCTTTAAGGTATATATTTGTGGCTCTGTTTTGGCTGTGTTGATATGTTATGTTTTTTTTTAATATATACCAGTTTTTTTCTCCTTTACCCTGTCTCACCATCTCTGTTCTTGTTGCTCAGATGACACGTTTACTGCTTGCCCGAGGCAGCAATATCAACTATGTCAGCAAGACTGGAGACACGGCCCTACACATAATGGTTAAACGCTCGCGCTTTGATTGTGCCATGGTGCTGCTGACGCATGGTGCTGATGCAAATGCACAAGGGGAGGGCGGGAACACCCCTCTACATCTGGCTATGAAGGTATGTAAATCTAGAATTTGTGGTTTGATACAATGCTCTGCTAGGGTCAGCACTTTAAGGCAAATGTAACTTGGGGCTGAAGCACTGTGTTGCTCTTTATGGAGGAGTGTAGTGCAGATCTTCCAATGCCTAAATTTCTGATTATGTAAGAAAACATCTGTTCAGGCTACCTTCCCTATTCCATGTTCTCACAACTCTTTTCAATGACACATTCGTTTCTGTAATTATAACTTAACCAGACCCCACAATATCAACTGGTCCATGTACAGCACCATAATTCTGAAAGACTCCAGTTGTAATAAAAATGTTCTTTGACAAGCATCACTGCTTCATGGAGCTCAGCCATTGCCATAAACATGGCATAATTAATAAATGGTACCATTTGGTTCTGTGTTTGCGACACCATTGGGATCCAGGTATTGCTTGCCTTGACTCATTGTGTTGCGTAGTCAGTGTGTAGTCAGATACAGAAGTGGTTGACTGCTCAGTTGATGACATTGGTGGTATACAAATGTGTAGTACTGTGCTTTGCTCAGTTGCCAGCGGTGAGACGCAGATGTGCTCTAGTATTGTGTATTGATCAGTTGGTGTTGCTGTCAGGTAGAGATTTTGCAAGGCTCGTTGCTATGGGGTGGCTGGAATCAATCAATAAATAGCTTTATTCGGGAGTATGATAACAGCCATAAAAGCACATACAACATTACGTCAGATTATTAAATGCATAAAAACAAATAAAACAATAATTATAAATTTAAAACATAATCTATGTTAAAATAATTTTAGGACAGCATAAACCTACGAATTTGCACAGCACATTTTAAAAAGGCCCCAACATGCAAAACAATGTCATCATTGGGTAAGGTCATTAAAAGTCTAAGGGCGGGCCTGCATTGTCCAGTGCTTTGTAAATACCTTTTTAGAACCATTATTAAAAACAATCTCATATACCTTACACAAAATTTACAAAAGAAGATAAAATGGAGCATTGATTGGCCTGAAACATTATCATAGGGACACAGTACAGCCTCTAAATTGTGGACGAAACTCTGGGGAAAGCACAACAGGTAATTGTGTCTGATCTAAAACGAAATAGAAAAGATCGCTGGTGGCTGGAATCATATTGGTGTTGTTGAGCCCTGTAGTGATGATCTTTGGTAAAATGATGTCATACAGATAATGCTTGGCATTATTGTCTCCAGGCCTCCTGACCCTCAGTGTTCTCAAAGTGGCTCTGTTTCCTGCCCTTAGGCACATCTTGCTGAAAGGGCATCTTGTGGTCCCTCTGCCTTCGGTTTAAAAGTAGCCTCTACCATCCTGACTCTCTTCCCCGAATCAGTCTTTCTTTATTTTTGTAGCTGGACCATCTCGAGCTCATCAAGGCGCTGATTGTTTTTGGGGCGAACGTGGAGACACCCAACGAATTTGGGGAAACGCCTGGACTGATCGCAGCGCGGAGCAGCAAAGGTGTGTGTCAGGCTAACTGTGTGTGTCCATGTTCTCCTGCTCTCAGACCATCCATACTCTGTATATATAGGTGTCGCCAATTAGCAACAGTATAGGAATCTGAACTAAAATCTTTTGCCCAGTCAAGTAGCAATGTGAAGTCATACTTTTCCCTTTATTGCCAGCACCCACATACATGGATACAGTGCAAAACAACACACTGTCTGTAAATGATGTCTCACTCAATACTTGCCTGGGGGTAAAGGGAAAAGTACGACTTTATATTATGAATCTTAAAATTTAAATTAAAGGGGGTCTGTGTGAACAGAGATAAGACTTGTTGTAGAAAATCTGTGTATGTTTATTTCACAGCCTCCATCACAAACAGCTTGATGAAATAATAAGATATGCTTACAAAAAATGATTTAATTTTGTTAGCTTAGATAAAATATCAAGTCTGCTTTCTTCAGATGAACAGCGATACACAGGATGGAACTCAAAACTGAAAAATAAAATGAGTTTCAAAACACATTGCTTGCCAGATCAGCTATATGCCTCCTTTGTAAAAGAGAAGGCTATGAAAGGAAACTTGTTTCCAGTGGCAGACACTTACACATAGAGGTAAAAGTGCATTGTCCATTTAAGGCAGCAAAGAAGTTCCACAGCACTGAATGCAGCAGAGTGGTGGTTGTTCCTGTGTTAATTTGGAAGGGCGTATGATGCACTTTATAGCGCTGCTTCCATGCCATTGCCTCTCTAGGCGAGGAGGAAGTGGTGTTTATGATTTGTAGGGAGATCCCTTGATGGAGGTTGCCATTACAGGTAAGTAACATTTTTGTCTTCATCATGGGACATTTAATTACTATTCAGGAATGCTAAATAGAATAGCAAGCTGACCCCCCCCTTTCCAAAGACGAATTGGAGAGCTGTAAAAATATTACAAAGATACCTAGGCAAAGATGGCAAGAACACATGAAACACAAATTTGTCGAAAAGGCTCAGTTTAATAGGAGCTAGACTTAGAGACAAGATGGGGAAGCAAGAGTCTACATTTCGGACAGAAATTAATTTTGAAGCAGACCTTAACTTGTGCCATTTTACACTTCATTGTTGCAGCTTGAGTTTTCTGGTCTTGAAGGTGGTGGTGAAAATTAGAGAAAGATAAAAATATTTTTTATTTTGAAACTGTGCTCTTTTAAAATAAAATTAATATTTCTAGTGTACTTTTTTTCCCCTTCACAACAGATTTTATTGTTGACAGGCAAAATGAGCCCAGGAGGGTCCAGGGCAATACATCATATACATGATATGGCATTGGTAAAGATGTCAACTCTTTACAATAGGTTCGTTGAAAAAGTGAGGATACATAGGACTAAACATCATAAACAAAGAACAGCAGTGTCACAACGTACATATAAGTAATATAGGATAATGACTCCGATTACGATAAATCAGTATAAGTACAATGAATCACAGTGCGCGTACCCAACTGTGGATCGTCAAGGCAGATCATCGGTACAGAAGGCCAGGGGGATAGGTTCAAGATATAGACCTCGATAGTCGGCCCATTGCTTCCATATTTTCGAATGTTTCTGGGGGCATCCCCGCGCCTTAAAGATCGGAATTTCCAGCCCCATGGAGAAATCAAGGCCTCGCTTCCATACCCCAACAGAGGGCGGGGAAGTCGCCTTCCAAGCCATGGCAATGTCACGCTTAGCTAAGGTAAGCCCCAGAAATAGCAAGTGTCTTTTGTATCTATTACCTCCGATCCCGTCGGTAATGTGAAGCATAGTTAGGCGCGGAGACCGTGGAACATCCCAGCTCAAGACCTCGGAGAGGCAGGTCAGCACCCCACGCCAAAACCGTGACAGGGTGGTACAGTCCCATATCGTGTGGAGGAAGGTACCCTCCGCCAATCCGCAGCGCAGGCACAGGGGAGATGCAATCATACCAGCTCGCCATAGTCTGTAGCGAGTAAAGTAAACCCTGTGGAGGTATTTGAATTGTATAAGTCGTAGGCGCGCCACAATGGCCGCACCGCGCGGGGATTCAAGAGTCTCCATCCAGTCGTCTTCGTCAAGCGGACCCAGGTCTTCCTGCCAGGCCTCCCTGGTTTTGTGAAGTGTGTTATGACTATTCGTGACAAAAGTGCGGTATAGCGCTGTAATTTTGTGTGCACCCATCGCACCCAGAAACACTTTGGCGTCAATGGGATTGAAATCGGGCATGGTATCTTGTTGCGTAAGGTAAGGAGAAAATGCGTGGCGAAATTGAAGATATTTGTAAAATTGGGATCGGGACATTTGGAAGTCGGATTGTAGTTGTTGGAAGGACTTAAGGGTCCGACCTTGAAGAATATCCCCAACCGTTGAGATTCCAATAGCGTCCCAGCCCGCAAACCCGGAAAGTTCGAGCAGTTGCGGTAGGAGGCCATTACGCCAGAGGGGGGTCTCCTTAGTAAGCCTGCCCCACCACCTGATCCTGCGCAGAGCCTGCCGCCAGACCACAAAGATGGCCCGGGTTGCAGGCGGCAGCGATTTGAGTGTCGTGTTAGAATGCAGAATCGTGTGTAGTGATTTAGAGTCAATTAACCAACGCTCGAGCGCATAGGCAGGGTCGCCTCGATCGCCATACCACCAATCGTTTAAGATGAGGAGATGGGATGCTGCATGGTACGACTGAATATCCGGGGTCGCGAGGCCCCCCACAGTATGTGGACTGAAAGCACGTTCGGAAGGCGACCCGCACGGAGCCCCCCCCCTCCCCAGAGGAAGTGACTGAGAACCGAGTTTAATTGCCGAAACCAGGTATGTGGTATTGGTTAGGGATCGTTTTGGAGTTGGTAGAGTAGATAGGGTAGCGAAACAATTTTAAAGATGGCCGACCTGCCGAATAGCGTCAGGGGCAAATGCGACCAGGAGCTCACCTGTTGTTTAATCCGAGGCAGCAGAGGGGCCAGATTCTTAGTCCAGGAGCCAGGTTGAGACGACGACAAGAACACCCCAAGGTATTTAAAGCCATCAGGCACCACCGTCACCTGTTGTGCCCAAGTCCCAAGCTGATCACTCCCGCACAGAGGCCACAAGTAGGACTTGTGAGCATTCATATAGAGACCAGAGTTTTGGCCAAAGATTTCCATTATTTGAAGCAGGTGTGGGCCAGATCTATTCGGGCGTGTAAAAAAGAATACGTCAGCGTATAGCGCTATGCGATCGGATACCTCGCGCGACCACTCAAAGCCATATATCTGGGCGTCGATTCGCACCCATGCCGCGAGTGGCTCCATAGCGAGTGCGAACAGATAGGGAGAAAGAGGGCATCCCTGCCTAGTGCCTCTTCTGATGTGGAAGGGCCGCGAGATTGAGTCAGCGATCCGTACCGAGGCAGTGATGTCTGTGTATAGGAGGCGAATGTATCTAAGAAGTCTAGGGCCAATGTTCAGGCGGTCCAAGAGTGCGAACAGATGGGTCCAGCTAAGGGAATCAAAAGCATTAACCATATCGGCGAGAAGGAGCACAGCTGGTTCATTCAGCCGGTCAACAGAGGCAATCTCGTTGTGTGCGCGACGAATATTGTGTCGGGTGGCACGGTCGGGCATAAAACACGCTTGATCAGGATGGACCAGTGTGGTGATATACGGGACAATGCGGTTAGCGATGATTTTGGCCAGGACTTTGGCCTCTACATTGAGTAAAGAGATCGGTCTATATGAGGCGTGCAACTCTGGGGGTCTGCCCGGCTTGGGGAAGACCACTATCTCGGCATGACGCCAGTCAGCCGGGAGGTGGCCATCCTCCACAGCAGCATTTTCTAGTGTACTTTTGAGAATTTTCTTACAGTGAAGCAGGGAACTGAAGGTAATCTACTTTTGCGAAATGTAACTTTATTTAGGTATACCTTCATATTTTTCACCTCTTAGTGACATGTGTGAAAATAAAGCATTTATCTAATTGTCATAGGTGTGTGTGTGGGGGGTTGTGTGTGTGTGTGTTAGTTTTTGCGGTTCTGTCAGTGGTCCAGATGACTCTCCCAATGTAAATTAGAAAAAGGTATCCTTTATCACGGAGGAGTAGATGAGAAGTGATGCATACATCACAATAAGGTATACATTTATGAAGGAAAACGGCAAGGATTGTGTGGCTTGTCCTCTTTCTGCATTTGTGAAATGTTTTAGCCTAATTGGACCATAGAGCTTATATACTAGTAACTCCAAAGTAGAACTTATTGGAAATTTTACTGAGTATTATTAATGTTCTCAACAAGTGATGTACCTTGAGTCTTCTAACCAGCATTTTGTCATGAGTAGCCTATTCATGTTCTCTCTGAGCTGCAGCCCTAAGTCTGCTTCTAAGGACAAACTTTTGGTTTGCATACACTGCCTTCCTTAATACCATATGTCAAAAAACTGTTATGCCACTTCTTTTTTCAAGCCAAAGACTTGAATTCATCGAAACAAGATTATTTTAACATACTCAGCTAAGATGGAGTTGTCGGGAGAATTCATTCTATGCAGGCAAAAAAGTGCCAACAACCATGGAGGAAATGAGGTTAGCTTCAGAGGAAGATATTGATGCAGAGGAGGCTCAAGGACAAGAAAATGGAGAATCCTTTGAAGAAGCCTTGGCATCCTCCTAAACCAGTAGGCATAAAAGACCTACTTAGGATGCAGGCAAGTAAGAATAAATAAGACGACTGTCTATAGGGGACGCTGAGGAGCAAAAATAGGGCATACAAAGTTAGATGTTGGCGAAACAGTACCATCATACTCCAGAAAGTGAGGAAGAAATTTTCATGTATGAAATCCAGGAAGGAGACGAGGAAATTTTGAAGTGAACTCCCCAGTAGATGGTATTGAGTCTTACCCTGCAAAACTATTCCCACCAGGTAATAACACTGTATATTAGTGTTGCAACAGGAGCAACAGATTCCTTTTGGGTCCAGATTAACTTTGATCAAAAGAAGTTCTCTTTTTTATTATAAACACTTAAGTCCATCTTTACTTGTGTTGGAATGGAAAAGTCCTCAACATGGTAAAATGTGCACCCCTGCCCTGAGTGCCCAACTGTACTGTTGTCTGGATCCCTAATGCTGATTTTTGTTGGCATAGGCAAACGGGGATCGTGCATGTGTACCATGACAGGCCTGTCTCGCTGATTGCAGTCTTGTTGTACTGGGAGGGGGGGCCCAAAGCCCTACCCTCAAAGTGATGAAAGACTACTGCCTTCACCAGGAGTTTATCAGCACGAGTGTGGTGGTAGCAGCATACCGTGTAGTGATCAGTAGGAGTGAACTGGTCCTTTTTAACCTGTCATTGGAGTGAGCTCTGCAAGCTCCCTAGCTTTTAAAGTTCCACTGCTGTGTGTTTAACTCACCCATGGCCTATATCAGATTGGTGTGAAGTGCTGTGCAACGCAGAGGCGGTGTATCTGATTTGGGTGTATGTGTGCCTGGGAAGGGTCAAATACAAGGATAATGCAGTACTGAACAGTGTGTGCATGGTGAATGCATGTTCTGGATATATATGTGCCTAGGAGTGGTGCAGCACCTGAAGGATGTGGCGCTGTGCAGTGCATGTAGGATATATGCACGTGCTGGGTGTATGTTGACCTGTGAGTGGTACAGTACATGAAGAATACAGTGCTGTGTAGTGCATGCATGTTAAATGCAAGTGCTGAATATATGTGTGCCTCCGAATGGTACAGTACAAGGAGGATACAATACTGTCTAGTGCATGTATGCTGTATACACACACTGGGTTTAGGTGGGCCTGTGAATGGTAAGATACATGGAGGGCCCTGGGTCTGATTTTTGGAGACCCTGGCCTGCATGGTGAAACATGGGGAGGAGGTAGAGAGACCCCGTTGAGTGGACTTCCTGTGTGAGATGTGAGGAAACAGTTGTTGCACGGATTGGACCGATGCTCATTTGCTGGACAGAGTAATAACCTCCTTATGCCAGGACAGGGCTGCCGTGTGTTGGGCTGTGCCGATCGTGCCGGAGCCCATGCGTAGTAGCGAGACGGTGTCCCTGTATGCCAGGAGGGGTTACCGTGGAAGAGACTGCTGTGCAGTAAGGGCCATAGCCTTGGGCAGTAGCGTGGTGGCAACCCCGTATGCCAGGAGGGGCCGCTTTGGGAATGACTGCTGTATGGAAAGGGCTATAGCCTTGTGCGGTAGCGAGGTGGCAACCCCGTATGCCACAAGAGGCCACTGTGGTGAATATCTCCATGCCGATCAGGCCAGAGCACGGGGACTTTGAGTTGCAGTGACCCTGTATGCCAGGGGGGGTCACTGGAAGCACTAAGAACTGCGACTTGGTCTGCTCCCACCGGAGAAGTGGAGCGCCATGGGAGCTCCTGCACACTGTAACCCAGGACTAGTTCCAGGCCTGTTGGCACCAGGGGAACTTGCTGCTAAATTAGCCCAGTTGAGCTGGGATGCTATTGACTTTAAGGTAGGTACATAGTGGAGTCTCTACTCGGACTACTTGTGGGGCACACCCTGGATGTTATCAATAGCGAGTGGGGAGTAACCACGATCGCTAAATACTAGGAGTGAGTGAGACAGGGTACCGCCAAAACACTAGAGCCCGATCTCAAGGGAGGACCTTGTGAACGTGTTTTTGAATATGGTATTTTTCCTTTGTGTGGTCAGCGGTAGAAATAAAATACTTCACTTTTTTCATAAAAGTGAGTGTTTGGCTGGATAATGATTTATTGGTGCTACTGCATGCATTTTGAGTTGCGAGCCTGTGTTCACTTTCCTGGATCCACCACCCCTTGAGGGAGCCTTAGACTGCTCATACCACTCTATCATGAGAGTCAAGTGTAGAAGGGGTACTTGGCCCAGTTGTCAGGATCCATAGTAGGACGGGCCCAGGACATCAGGAATAATAGGGTGCATCCCTCATGGTTGGGCCAAGTGCCCTGTAGCCCGCTGAAAGGCATTCTGACAACTTACCTATTGTCCCAGCTGTCTTGCAGCAAGGTCATGAGGTCTTCCAAAAACAGCTACTTCTATTGCAGTAACTCCCTGAATCGAAAAGAAATATAAATCGTCAACTCAGGATCCACAGTTTTTTTTGTTCGTTTTTTTTTTTTAATGGTTTTTTTTGTTGAGAGTTTTTTATAGCGCGAACTAGACCCAAGACATCGGGTATCAGAGCGCTTTACATGAGCACCAGTTTCGTTACAGATGGACACATTCATTTTTGTTAGGCATGGGGAAATTAAGTGATTTGCCCAGAATCACAGGATGTTGAGCGTCGTTTCCGAGACTCAAACCTGGTTCCCCAGCTTCGAGGTCGACGGCTCTAGCCGTAAGGCTACATCCTCTCCCCTAAGTACATTATATCACACAAATCGAGCACATTTCCTGTCTGCACAGCCAGAGAGAGCCTAATCCCCAAGCACACATGGTCTGCCAACAGATGGGGACAGTAATTCTTTTGAGGCAGTTGGCAGGAAAATGGAGTCAGTGGCACCCATAAAATGGCATAGAGCAAACTAGTGACCAGATTAATAGATACGCTTACCAACAGTGGGAGGACATGGAAGACATACTTTAGCAGCTTCCATAACAGTACCAGTAAAGGACAGAATCTATAGTTGGAAGAAGGCAGAACAATTGCAGCTACTTGTTTTAAGTCTGTATTTGGTGCAGTGCACACAGCCAGCATACAATTGTTAACGGGAACAGCTCTTCAGAGGCACTTCTGGCTATGAATTACAGGCTTTAAAAGTGAAGTCCAAGCAAATGTGATTGACACATCTTTTACAAGGGAAGATTTGTCCAGCACAGTAGTCGATCAAAACCTGGAACAAATGGAGAATGTTAGTCACACTGAAAAGCCAGTATGTAACTTGACAGTGGGGGAATCTCCTTTTCGTAGAGGACAAATGTTGGCAAGGTAGATTGCTCTACAGTACAATGCCTCAAAAACAAAATAGTTCCACTGGTTTCCAACCCAGTCACAGTGGTTCCGGAACAATCAAGCCAGACAGTATTTTCGCTCATGAGGCTAAACAAGTAGTCAATAGAGGTAGTACCCCTTCCAGTAAACAACATGTGTCACATGTGGGATGGAGAGCAAACCTTCCCAATCTAAAAATTTGAAAAGGATGGCAGCAAACGCATGAATTTTCTGGAATTAAAAACATCCTTTCGAAACACTTTCCAAAGCCAGCCCAAGAACAAATCATTCAAATACTAACAGACAGCACTACAGCAGTTTTCTGCCTCAGCAAGCCTGGAGGGGCATTTTTATTTATCCTCTGACAGTTGGTTCAAGATGTTTTGACACTGTACCAATGTAAGAAACATTGGTTTAATGGCCACTTATGTACAAGGGCTAGAAAACAATCATGCTGATTTCCTAGGAAGACAGGTCCGTCCCACAAATGGGAATCATAACAGGGTATTGTTATAGAGATGTGTATCAAACATCTATCTAAATCTATTTGCAACAAAAGAAAAACAGAATGCCAAGACTTTGCATCCAGGCATTTCCATCCACAGTTAAGGGGGATGCTCTTTTGATAGATTGGTGCGGGATGTTTGCTTACACCTTACACAGTAACTACATCCAATAAAAATCGACAAGTTCAAAATATTTAAGGTGAAACGCTTTCTAATAACCCTGATGTGGGCTTGGCAAATATGGTTCTCAAAACTAACACAATAGGCACAACTCAGTATAACAGTACCTGTAGCGAAGGATGCATTGACATTGGAAAAGGCAGAGATTTATCACCCAGATCCTCAAAGTATACAATTCGAAGTGTCACTCCTGAAGTCTGCATTTATATCTTCCTCTGAAATGTATGGATGCCTTTTAAAAAAAAAAAAAAAAAAAAAAAGCCAGGGAACCATCAACTCAAAAAATGTGATGCAAGAAAATGGTGCAGATTCCTAAACTGTTGTAGAAAAATGGTTTTATGGAAAGGAGAACAGGCCAGCTTGTGTTGGTGAAGTATTTTATGCATCTTTACATGTGGATTTCTCAGCTATTGCAGCATACACAAAAGGAATTGGTCTAACACAAATATTATATTTACTGGTTATAAAAAGATTCATCGAAGGAGTAAAAAGCTGATATCCTCCACATTCAGTTGGCTTAGTAGCACTTAAACATAATACTAACAGTCCTGATTAAACCATCCTTTGAATCAATGCTTAATATAGACTTAAAGTTTCTCACTCTAAAAGCAACCTTTTTAGTTGCAGTTCTTTCTTTAAGGAAAGTGAATTGCAAGCATTGTCAATAAAACAAACTTATTAGTGTATATGCTATGTTGATTTGTATAGCGCACTAAACACCCTAGAGGGTATCCAGGCGTTTGGCCAATGTGTGTGGTCCCAAGGTGCTTTTATGAAGAGCCAGGTCTTCAGCTTCCTGCGGAACTCAAGAAGTGAGGAGAAGGCTCTGATGTGTTGAGGGAGATTGTTCCATATCTTGGGTGCGATGTAAGAGAATGAGCAACCTCCAGTTTTGCTTTTGCGGATGCGGGGAGTGTGTGCGAGTTAGAGTGCGGCAGAGTGTAGGTGTCTGGTGGGTTGGTGAAAGTTTATGCGGCTGTTCAGGTATTCCGGTCCAGTATTGTGTAGGACTTTGTATGTGTGCTTGAGAAGTTTGAATTGGCTGTATTTGTGAATGTGGAGCCAGTGAAGCTTCCTGAAGTGTGGTGTGATGTGGGTGTGGTGTAGGAGGTAGAGTATGAGTCATGCGGCTGCGCTCTGGATGGTCTGTAATCTGTGTAGGAGTTGTTTGGAGATTCTGTCGTGGAGAGTGATGCCATAGTCCAGCCTGCTGGTGATGAGGGCTTGCGTGACTGTCCGTCTTGTTCTGAGGCAATAATTTGAAGATATTTCGCAGAATACTTACGATGTGGAAGCTGGAGGTGCACACTGCGTTGACTTGAGCCGTCATGTTGAGTTTCTCATCTAGGATGATCCCAGATTTCTTGTGTGGTTTGTGGGTGTGGGTGTGGGTGTGGGTGTTGGTCCTAGATCGAATGGCCACCAGGTGGAATCCCAAGGGTAGGTCTTGTTGCCGAAAACCAGTACTTCTGTCTTGTCAGAGTTGAGCTTCAAGTAGTTAGTTTGCATCCAGTCTGCTAGCATGACCATGCAGTTGGTGAAGTTGGTTCTGATGGCGTTTGTCTTGTCCGCCAGGGCAAGGCTGAGTTGGGTGTCCTCGGCATAGGAGATGACGGTAATGTCTTGTGATCGGACGATATACAAAGATAAGGTATTTATGAGGACAAGTTCAATCCTAAAGTAGTCACATTTTCACAAGAACTAATCTGTTCTGAACTAATCATTTTTTCAAACATGTACAAATGCGCCTGAAAGAGCATTACATTCCTTACATGTTAAAAGATCTACCCTGCACCACTTGCAAAACAGGAAATTCTAGGATGACTAATCAGTTTTTAATTGCGCTTACTTCTCAAACTTTCGATATGCCTGGTACAAAAAGGACAGTTACCAGACAGATTGTGCAGGCAATACACATTTCTTAAACATTTAACTAACAAACAACTAGTGAACAAGCCAAAAGCATATTCAACATGAAAGGAGTGACTTTAGCCTTTTAAGCTAATGCGTGATTAAACACGTGTGATTGTCACATGGTCGTTAACATGTACCTTCACAAATGTATAGATATTGACAGGCAAAAAGAAACTATTTTATGTTAAACTATAATGAAACACATATGTAGCCATACCCTTCCTTCAAACCCTCCTCCACAGGGGAAGTATTTATACAAAATCCAGGCACAGCATGTGAATCTAGAAGAGGTTTCAGGCTGTAGAAGAAACGGTCTATTTGCATGTAACAATGGTTTTGCAGCATGACACTTCTAGATTCATGTGTGACCCTCAGACTTCCCCATGGAAGGAAGGGAGAGGAAGGGGAAAAAAGGATCTTAAATAGAGGGCAGGTTTTGGGCTCTAGTGGGATTACATTCGAAGACATAGGGAGTCGTATATCTCCGCCTTGCCCCTTTGAGAAGGACCCATTATGACCAACCCCGGGTTCCCACAGACAAATATTGCCATCACCTTAATTCCCACTCCTGGGCGTCTTTTGGGTTGTTTGACGTTGAGATACAGTTGTTGTTCGGGGATTTGCAATAAATCCAGGTTTCTCTGTTGAGAGCTGTTGTTTTGAGATATTAACTCATAAACCACTGTGAAATTTAGACAAGTGGTATTGCATTCCTTAGAGTGTAGATGGAAGAGTAAGATCATGTTCTATGACATGTGTGGCTGTAGATACACATGCTCTGCATACTCCTGCCATCTAGTGTTGGGTCTGGAGTTGTGCTAGTTGTTTTTTTCAAAGAAGTCTTTCGAGTCATGAGACCGAGTGACTCCTCCTCTTGGTGATACTGCGCATGGGCATCGACTCCTTTGTTAGGTTGTTTTTCTCCACCATCAGGTTCGGACGTGTGCGCCTCTGCTCAATGTTTTGACTCCATTCTGTACAATTCTTCGGTTCTTTAACTGTCTTCGACAGTATTGCTTCGATCGCGCTATTGACTTCTGCGCTGCTCTCGATTTTCGACCAACTGCCCTTTGGGGTGCTGCCTGTCTCTGGCCTACTCTTGTGTGTTGCTTCCATCGAAGATGCCCTTCTGATGGAACGCACACCCTTCAGATTTTGCCCGTGTTGTCACGCGAAATATCCGCACACCGATCAACACCTCGTGTGCAATTTGTGTCTTTCCCCTGACCATCTTGAAGCCGACTGCGACGTGTGTAAGTCTTTTCGGTCCAAGAAAACCCTTTGGGATTGAATAGCACATTGGTTGGAAATGTCTTGCAGAAGCGGAGATGACACCTATGACATTTTTGGCATGGAGCACACCCAGGAGGAGCCAGCTTGGGAAGATGAACAAGGAAGTCTTCTTCCCTGATGAAAGCTTCGGACCTGACATTGATTTGGAGATGCATAGCCAACCCTCTGGTCAGCGTGTGAGTACTATGACCCAGACCCTGCTCCAATACCCAAGTAGGCCTCAAAATATTCTCATACAGAGGTCGCCAGACCACCACTGCCTCCTGGTTACGGTTTGATCCGAAAGACTGTTTCAGACGCCCCTCCCTCGGTTCCCACACTGAAAACTGATACCAAGGCCAAGCCTTCGGCATCAACCTCTTCAAACCGAGACAGACCTTCAGTATGGAGGTGGCAACCGACCACATCTACCTTGGTGCAGAGCAAAAAACTCTGTCACGAAAATTATGGAGCCGAAAACCTCTAAATCTTCATCGGCTTCCATGTGTCTGGTCGAGGCCCATTTTCGAGAAATGGACACTCACCAACAGAAAATTAACATCCAGGAAGATACAGGATGGATGCTTGCTTCTCTGCCACCAAAAGAGAAAGCTGTTCTTCCAAGAGACACTAGACGGCCCTGTCCCTCAGAGAAGGAATATGAAGGACAAAGCCCCAGTCCTACACACCAGCCTCCTCCTCCTCCACTACCACCACCACCACCACCACCACCACCTCCTCCTCCTTCACCACCACCACCCCCTCCTTCCCCTCCTACATCCCCATCACCTGTCCCACTTGATGCTGCACCTACAAGGTCACCAGGTACAGATAATGGAGGGTTACAAGGGCCATTAGGGTATCCTGATCCATAGGATGCATACAACACTGATCCCCTTACCACCAATGATCTGGATCTATATCCCGCTCGCCATGGGAGCATTACAGACTTAAACTCCTAGAGGGTCCTTTTGTCACAGAGGCTACAGGGGTGCATATAAATCCACCACCACAGATGCCTCGACTTCCCAACAAAAACAAGGCCAGTCTGCCTACAGGAAGGGTTATTTTAGAGGTTCCTTCAGAGGCGGAAACAACAAAGGAAGAGGAGGGGGTGCCTACACATGCAGAAAAACACCCACTTCAAAGCAGTGACTACCCAATTCGTCCCCCGACCACTCCACACCTGTCGGGGGCAGGCTACAATTTTTCCACCCAGCCTGCGACTCCATCACCACAGACCAATGGATACTAGCCATTAGCCAACATGGCTATTGTCTGGAGCTCATTACCACCCCACCCAACTACCACCTCACACTCACAGGTCATCCCAAGATTATCTAACACTTCTCAAACAAGAAGCAAAAGCCCTTCTTGTCAAAGGGGCTATAGAACCTGTCCCGCTTCAACAGCAGGGACCAGAGGTATATTCTCTATACTTTCTTATTCCCAAACAAAGACGGGTCACTGAGACCAACTTAGATTTCCGACCAGATAACCAATATATCCTAACAGAATATTTCCATATGGTTGCTCTACAGGATTCTATTCCACTACTCCAACAGGGCGACTTTATGGCAGCACTGGACCTAAAAGATGCCTATTTTCATATACCAATACACCCTGAACACCCCAAATACCTCAGATTTGCCATAGCGGGCAAACATTATCAATTCAAAGTTCTACCATTGGGGGTGACCACAGCACCTAGAGTTTTCTCAAAATGTTTGGCAGTAGTTGGAGTACATCTGCGCAGACAAAATGTTCACGTATTCCCATACCTGGACGATTGGCTCATCAAAGCCAGTACCACCTATAGTGTCAACAGTACACTCAATTGACAGTGGATCTATTTCACTGACTAAGGTTTACAATAAACGTCCCCAAGTCTCACCTTCAACCTCTCCAAATTCAACATTACTTACGAGCAATTCTCAACACACAGGTAGGACTAGCTTATCCCAATCCCGCTCGAGTTCAGACCTTTCAGTTAACTCAACCACAGTTCCAACCAAACAAAACTCTCACAGTTAGGACTGTGATGCGTCTGCTAGGAATGATGGTCTCTTGAATTGCCATAGTTCCCCACGCAAGGTTGCACATGCGTCCCCTGCAGCAAGGTTGCACATGCGTCCCCTGCAGCAATGTGTAGCTCGCTGTGGTCTCAATCACAGGGTTACCTCGAGGACCTTGTGTTGATAGACTGCCACACTCACTGTTCTCTGCAATGGTGGAACACCAACAACCTGCTACAGGGACGGCCTTTTCTGGACTCTGTTCCTCACTTCTCTCTCACTACAGATGCATTGGAGATGGGTTGGAGTGTCCATCTACAAAGACCTCACAGTACAAGGTCTGTGGGATGCCAAACAATAATCCCTACACATCAGCTACTTGGAGCTTCAGGCGATCTTCCTAGCGCTAAAAGCTTTCCTTCCTCCCCTATCTCACAAGGTTGTCCTGCTCTTCACCATCACATTTATCTCTTGGCGGAATAAATGCCAGAAGCAGACAACAATTTTGCAGACCTGCTCAGCAGGATGCAGTAATAGTCCCACAAGTGGGAACTCCACCAACAAGTCCTCCTTCCCTACTTTCAAAAGTGGTGCTTTTCTCAAATAGACCTTTTCGTCACAGTCATAAGCACAAAATGCCCAAACTTCACCTCTAGGTACCACCCACACCCCCACTATCCAGGGCAATGCACTATGGATGAGTTGGTCTGGAATGATGCCCACAACTTTTCCACCTCTCCCTCTCATTCAGTTTCTGGTTCGGAGACTCAGGCAAACGTCTCTCACCATGATCCCAGTAGCTCCCACTTGGGAGCATCTGCTGTGGTTCACAACACTGCTAGATCTCTCTGTAGTTCCACATGAGAAGCTCCCCAGCCTTCTCACTGAGAATCAAGGACAAATCAGACTCCCAGACCCCAAAACTTTCAATTTAGCAGATTGGCTTCTGAGGTCATAGAGTTTGACTGTCTTAATTTACCACAAGGATGTATGAACATTCTTAAAGAAGCACGAAAACCCATAACTAGAGCATGGTATGCTGCAAAATGGAACATTTTGTTTGCTACTGCCAACCCAAAGAAATTGATCCAATGAAAGCCACGGTGCAAGACATTATTTGCTACCTACTTCATTTACAAAAGGCTAATTTAGCCTACACTTCCATTAGGTTACATCTCGCTGCAATGGCTGCCTATCTCCAAAATAGCATCGCTCACTTTTCAAAGTACCAGTCATTAAGGCATTCATGGAAGGTCTGAAAAGAATCATTCCTGCTCTGGTTCCTCCAGCACCCTCTTGGAACCTTAACATTGTTCGAACCAGACACATGGATCCAACTTTTGAGCCTCTTCACTCATGCCCCCTTCAATTTCTTTCATGGAAAGTAGCATTCTTGGTTGCTATTACCTCACTCAGGCGTGTTAGTGAGCTCCAGGCTTTAATCTTAGAAAAAACCTTCTTCCAAATACATAGAGACAAGCTGGTTCTTCAAACTAATCCTAAATTCCTATCTAAAGTAGTCTCTCAGTTTCATCTCAGTCAATCCATTGAGCTCCCAGGTTTTTTTTCCCTAACCGAGATTCTATGGCAGAAAGAGTTCTTCAAACCCTAGATGTAAAAAGAGCACTCATGCTCTATATAGATAGAACTAAAACTTTCAGGACAACAAAGCAACTTTTTAGCCTTTTCTCCTCCTCATAAAGGCAACCCTATATCCAAATCAGGCATCGCTAGATAAATAGTCAAACTTGCTACATTAAGGCCAAAAGAACTTCACCTGTTACTCCTAGAGCACATTCCACTCGTAAAAAGAGAGCTACTATTGCCTTTTTAGGAAATATTCCCATAACTGACATTTATAAGGCAGCTACATGGTCTACCCCATTCACAATTACTAAACACTACTGTGTGGATGGCCAACAAGCCAGTGTAGGTCAGGCAGTGCTACGTACCCTTTTTCAAACTACTGCAACTCCCACAGGCTAGCCACCGCTTCTAAGGAGGGACTGCTGTACAGTCTATGCAGAGCATGTGTACCTACAGCCACACATGCCATCGAACGGATTATGTGACTAACCCTGTAAGCATCTGTTCATGGCAGTTAGTGCTGTAAATTCACATGCGCCCTCCCTCCTTCCCGGGCGCCTGTGGCCGTTGTGGTTACATTACATTCGTATGGGATACACTCACATTTAGCATGGACATCCTTGTGTTTACACACTCTTTACATTCCTTTCTCACCTGCCTGCGGGAAGACAATCTAACAAAGGAGTCGACGCCCCTGCGCACTATCACCAAGATGCGGAGTCACTCGGTCTCGTGACTCGAAAGACTTCTTCGAAGAAAAACAACTTGCACAACTCCGGACCGAACACTACATGGCAGGAGTATGCAGAGCATGTGAACCTACAGCACTACATGCCACTAACAGATGCTTGCAGGGTAAGCAACATAATCCTTCATAGTCATTAGAGGAGGAGGAACGTCCCTTTGTGGCTATTTAGCATTTTCCTGTTCAAGAAAATGATCCCTTCCTATGTTGCTGCAGTTACAGCTGCAGTTGCAGCCTACACTGCTTCCAGCACCACTAAGGTCACCTGCAGTGTTTTTTCTTCCTCAAGACTGTCTTGGGGTGTAAAGGCATCAGTAAGAAAGGCCTCACTGGATATGTCCTGTTTTAGAGAGTGGTCACAACTTCAGAACAGACATTATACCAGTTCAGAGTTGCAGAGAATATGCAGGATATGCATGCTAGAATATAGACACCATCATTTTGCACCATGGAGTCGCAGAGTAGAGGCTTCTCCCACCAGAGAGTTCAAACACCCTCTCTATTGACAGAAGCAGCAGTAACAACAACACCACCACCACCACCAGCAGCAGCAACAAAAAGAACTGTTTGACAAAGAATGATACTGTTTTGCGGTGCATAGGTAAAGCATCAGTTCTGAGTAGTGTTGGGTAACACCCCAAGGGCCGCTGGGCAATCACTCCATCAATTTGTCCCTTTGGCACAGTATTTCAATGGAAAACAAAAATGGGTGCTAGATGTTGTCCAGGAGGGTTACCAGCTCAGGGTTTGCAGTTTTCCACAACTGCATTCCACCAAGGGGAACAGGGCGCTGGACTAGCTTGCATATGTACATACTATGATGCAAACGGTAAGCAAGAAAGTTTCAAAGCAGCAGACTATCAAAGGGATTTACCCCTGAAACATTTTTCCCAAGAAAGAAGAACCCAAAGATAAATTCGGGCACATATTAGATTGACAGATCAATGGATTGAAAATTAAAGGTCTAGAACCCTTGTGTTGCACCAGATTTACCTTCCTCCTCCCAGTTTACACCAGGGAATTTGATGTGCACCGTACACGAAGAGAGGGCATCTTTTTACATACTGCTCATCAAGACGCACAAGGTTTCTAACCTTCCAGACGTGTGGTTAAGATTACCAGTACAGAGTTGTGCCCTGCTGCTCAAAATCCCCCTGCACCAGCTTTCCAAATGCATAGCGATGGGGACATTGATGATTTTGAGGGATTTTTATCTAGCCATACTCTTGACAGTAACTGCTGGTTGATCAAAGCCCACTTATAGCAAGGTGACAAAGGATTTACAAACAACAACCAAAGATGTTCTCTTCTTGGGTCTTCAGAATAAACGTTAACATATTCACAATCATTTTAGTACCACTTCTTAAGTACTTTATACCCTCTATTGCACTAAATTCCACTCTGATCCAAAGTAGCAATGCCACAATAAAATACCTGAACAAGATAGAAGTGACCAGCTTTAGTTTTGTCTTGGCACAGTAGATCTGGCACTGGCTCAGTCTTTGAATCTCCATATCAGAGTAATCTGGTTACAAGGCCTTTAGAATACTAGGCAGTCTTTCTGAGCAGGCATCTCTGGCAACAATACAAATTAATCTGATAGAGACATCTATCTGCAGATCCCTTACCTTTGAATTTCCCAAGTGTCAGACTGGATTGGGAACATTTTTGTGTGAGCAGTACCCCTGCGCGCCAGTAGGTGGCGTTGATTGGCTCCCTGCGTCGTCTGCGCCAGAAGTGATGTCTGCATCACTTATATAGGCGCCACCTTGGCTCGCATATGTCCGTTCTTTTCTTTCCGTGCCAGTAAGCGCTGATCTGGAGAAAGAGCTACCGCTCTGTTGGTTTTTGACAGAATTTTTTCGACGTTTTGCGAATTCTTTTTTGAGGAAAGTTTGCTCCTTTTCTGTCCAGGATGTCTTCGAGGAAGATAGGGTTTAAACTGCGTGGCACCTGTCATCGCACCATGTCGGTTATAGATCCACACCTCGTGTGTCTGTGGTGTCCCGAGCGTGACCACGACTCCAAGTTGTGCTTGGACTACCGAGTCATGGCACTGAAGAAACCCCAAGTCCACTTTCTGCCACTCCAAGTCATTGGAGCATTCAGGAGAGAGGCACAAGAAGCATAAGAAGTCGAAGCGTGCTTCGACGTCTCCTCGTCAGTCGGCTGACGTGACAAAGGAAAATCGGAGTTCTTGCCAGGCCGACTCCGAGCCTCCCAGCTTTTCTGGGATTTGGAGTGACCCCCCAGCTCAGGTAAAATAATTTTACGTGGCCATGCTAACAAACCGCGATTGGGTCAGAGGCAGACCCCTCCCCTTCCCCAACCAGATCTCACAGTAGTGACAGATGCGCCAATTCTGGGATGGGGCGGCCATCTGGGAGAGGTAGAGATCAGAGGACTCTGGTCTCCCCTGGAATCCGGACTCCACATAAACATGCTGGAACTCCGAGCGATCTGTCATTGAAAGCCTTTCTACCCTCCATCAAGGTAAGGCAGGTGCATGTGTTCAGACAACACCACCGCCATGTAGTACTGTAACAAACAGGGCGGGTGGGGTCGGGGACCCTTTGTCAAGAGGCCCTGCGTCTTTGGAAATGGCTGGAACAGCTGGGCATATCCCTGGTGGTTCAACACCTGGCAGGTTCCCTGAACGCCAGAGTAGACAAACTCAGCCGTCGATGCCTAGCAGATCTCTAATGGCGTCTCCACCTAGAGGTAGCACAAGGTCTCTTTCAACAGCGGGGAGAGCCTTGGTTAGATCTGTTTGCCTCTGCCGAGAACACTCAATGTCAGCAGATTTGCTTGCTGGATTTTCCAAGGCAGCTCTCATTCGGAGATGCTTTTCATCTCGAGTGGAGCTCAGGCTGATGTACTAGACAACTCCAAAGGGAATGCCATTTGGATAGACTAGTAATATACATTTCTTCACACTTTTACGCCAGTTCCTCTGTACTGCAAAGTGATTATCAAGCTGAAACAACATACATTGAGACTGGCCTTCATTGTTCTTGATGGACCATGCTAAAAGTGGTGCTCAGATCGGCTACAGTCTCAGGAAAGATGCAGGGTACTTCAGTTCCTTGTCCCTAGAATGTCAATTGTGTATGTCCTTCACGAGTAACTTTCTTTTCACCATTCCTGTTATTAAAGACTCCTAGAGGGTTTCAATTTTCCTACGTGTCAGAAAACCTTCTCCCCTTGTTTCCCTTATCATTTTAACATAGTCTTGCCCAAATATATGCCTACCATCTTTTGAACTCGTTCACAAGTCAGATCTACAACATTTGTTTTGAAAGGTCGCTTTCCTACTGGTTATGAAACAAACGAGAAGGATGATGAGATTCAAGCTCTAGGTGCTGCACATTTTTATTTATAATTTCCTTCACATTTTTCTCTCTCTTGTTCCTTTCCAGAAGAAGATTAGATTTTCATGGGAAGCAGACCATTTTGTTGTCCTTGTTTTTCCCTAATTGGATCTCTTTAGCAGAATGGTTTGTGCTTAAGTTAAACTTTAAAAGAGCTATTAAATATTATCTTGATAAGTATGAAGATACTGAAAAAACGTATCTTAAAATTGTAGGCCTCTTCCTCTCATATAGTATTTTAAAAACAATCAATGCTGAGATTAATGGTATCCCGTAATATTGCTTTTTTACCAGAACGCCAACGGATCTCTTACACATGTTCCCAAAGCTAATTCCACAGTAGAAGCAGCAGTAATGGCTGCTCTTAATAGAAACATCTCAGTAGCTCAAATATTCAGACCAGTCATGTGGAGTTCAATTGACACCCTAGCCAAACATTACTTTGCATTGCTTCTGACTCCACATCTAACACTTTAGTTGGTCAAATCTCTCTCTCTGCAACTTGCTTGCATCAGTGGATTCTTTTTCTTCTCACCCATTTGGTACAAATTACTCATCTCATATGCAGTGGGGATCAACTTATTATTTTATTAGAATGTTTACAAATATTTTTTTAAATCCCTTGATGGTGAAGAAAAAGTTAGCATAATGGCTCTATCAATGTTGTGGACTGCTGTCGATGATAACTACTTTACTTATCAAGGACTTCAGTGTCGGCTGGAAAAAGGTCAGGGAATCCTGTAAGATACCTCTAAGAGGTAACCAAGAACGGACTAGTATAAGAGCAAAATCTCTCTATGGTCCCTTTGCTATACTCGGCCATTCCAAACTGAGAAAACTACCTTGTAGTCCCTGAAAGTGCCCGAATCATAAATAAATCCAGCAATGGTTTTCAACTTCTATACCTTACCGCTAGAACCTGCCTCACAGTACGGCTGCCCTTTTAAAACTAAAGAAAAACATAGGAAAATGAAGAGCCTTTGGACAAATTTTTTTTTTCTCCATTGACCAATACAGTGGTTGAATTCTAGTCTAAAGGAGACCAAAAAGACATGGTAAACATTTATCAGCTTGCATCACATAAATTATATAAAAAACAGAAGCGGAGAATAAATAATATGTGAAGCGAAAACAGTACCTCAAAAAGGATATTTTCTGTTGGAAAAATGAAGGGCAGAGCAGAAAAATGAACTGATGGTCCAACTGCTACTGTGCAGCATTCTGTCGAGTTGAACTCCCGGTCTGTCTTAAAGTAGTAGTGCCCTCTTGTCCTCCATGAGGTTGTATGGCTAAGGAAATGGGTTCCTTTTATCGCTTCCCTTCTAAAAGGAAGGGTAGGAAGTGAGTGAGGGGGGTGCGGTGATTATACTATTATTAACCCATTTTTTATTTTCCTGTGAATCTTTTCATAACAAAATTAGTTATTACATGAGCATTTTGTTTCTTTAATTGGGGATTTCTGTTTAAAAACAAAAACCAATCCACCTGTTCTGCATGTGATTCAATGTTTACGACTACTAATGAAGGTGGATTGTCTGAGAACTTTGTCCCTCTTAATCCTAAGCCCCCTACACTTCATAGAAACATGTGTTTACAGCCCCACATCTCATGTGGTTAGATAGATACCAATGTACTAATTGGATATTGATAGGTGCTAAATTATGTAGGGGTCATACAGGGATCGGGACAAGTAATGAGAGGGATGCTGAAGGATGTTGCTGAGGCAAAAGGTGGAGAACTCGGTGGGCTGAAGTCTCATGGTAGGACTACTTTTGCCTTTAACGTCACTACTTATAGGGTTTCCAGTGACATCTACAGGACGGAGGTGTTTTCACATGTATGAAGGAAGAAGGCCTTGAGATGAAGAGTATAGATTTTATATTGATAGAGATGTGACTTGAACTTACTGGATGAGGGATGACTGCAAGCTTTAGGAAGTCTGCTCTTATCAGAATTGCCCATTGGCTGAAGAATCTGTGATTGTGTACTTCTTTGTTGAACATATTTTCACAGGCAGAAATAGTCAAACCCTCATTTACTGGGGTGGCGACTTCAACAGGCAACAATGCCACACCCAGATGGATAAAATCTGTGGCATTGTAGACCAAGCGGGTGATGATCAGCCCCATTTTAGCCAAGGGTGTTATGGGGACAAGATCAACGATATAATGTGTAAATTTGATTTGGTTTTTGCAAATGAAATCGCCTCCCCGTATGTGGCCCGTAAAACAACCTTCTATGGAAGGAACAGCCAGAGTATCATCGATCACATCCTACTTTCCCATAGGTCTTTAGGCTACCTATTTAATTTTATCACTCACTCAATTCCACTTAGCGATCACTTTCTACTGAGCATACACATGAACATGGCGTTATTTTTTAAGCAGAGACGTAGCTGTATATATAAACAGGCAAATGAGGTCAAACTAGCAAGGACCAACGGCTACTCCCTGCGCTGGTCTCAGATTAACCGGGAAGGCCTCCTGTCCGAGTTGGTCATTAATAAGAGGAGTGACTTCGAATGCTAGATGACTCCAGATCAAATACTGAAATCATCACAGCCTTTTTATCAATAACAGATGGCATTAAAGAGGGCCTTTTTGTCGCAGGGGAGAAGGCTAATCAGAAGGAACACGGATGGTTCGACTCATCGTGTTCTAAAGCACTCAAAAGATTAAAGGAGGAACTACATAAAACGCCTAGAAACCCCACAGAAGTACGTACATGTAGATTCGAATATAAGCAGGCAGTAAAACTACGGAAACTAACACTAAGTGAGAAGGCATGGGAACACCTACAGGAAGCACGTGTTAGTAATGATTCAAGAGCCTTTTGGAGGGTTATTAATTCTACACCCATTGCTAACTTCGAAGTTTCCTGAGTGGAGTTTGCCATCCTGGAGGGAGAATGGATCAGCCATTTTTCTAAGATTTATGCTCTCCCTGATACACCTGCAGCACAAGGGCCTGTCCTTAGTTATGCTGAAAATATCTCTCCACCTCAAACTTCCTCCATTATTCCTTTTACCTTGGAAGAAGTTATTAATGCTATTTCTGAGAGTAAGAGTGGTAAGGCACCGGGACCAGATGCAATACCGGTCGATTTGTATAAGCGTAACATTGACCTTTGGAGGCCTGTGCTAACCCTAGTACTAAGGGCCTGCTGTCTAAAAGGGAAGCTGCCCACATGGGGTGAGTCTATCATCGTCCCGATTTTAAAAAAAGGAGACCGGCTTAATCCTGCCTGCTATAGGCCCATTTCACTTCTTGATTCTCTTGTTAAGATAGTAGGGTGTGTAATTCTAAAAAGGTTGCAGGACTGGGCGGAATCACAAAACATCTTGTCAGACTTGCAATATGGCTTCCGCCCGGGTATTGGTACGATTGAGCAGAGCCTCAACTAAAATATGTTAACAGGAAAGTATGTTAAAGCCAAGAAAGGCGATTTATATCTAGCCTTTTTCGACTAAACCTCGGCCTTCGACTGTGTCATACATTCCAAGCTGTGGCAAAAATTGATGGATGTGGGGTTGGAGGCACCAATCATCAGTCTATTGAGGGACCTGTACTCGGGTTGCAAAACCAGGGTCAGATATGGAAATAGGGGAGAATGCACTGAAGCTTTTAGCGTCGAGAGAGGGGTGAGGCAGGGATGTGTCCTGGCCCCCTTCCTGTTTTCATTATATATCAACAGTGTAGGCGAGGTTCTTGCAACTTCAACAAAAGATCTACCACAAATAGGAACGCGCCTAGTCCCGGCCCTCCTCCACGCTGATGATGCTGTTCTTATGGCCCGCACACCCTTAGCTCTGCAGTCCCTGTTGGCTAATTTTTCAGACTATATGAAAGATCTTGGTCTTTTAATTAACATAGGGAAAACTTTTATCATGAAATGTGGAAGGGTAAGCAAAAAATGCAGAGATATAAGAATTGACGATACCACCATTGGTTTTACTAATACATTCTCTTACCTAGGGGTTTCATTCGATAGAGATTGCTAGTGGAATAAAGCAATTGACAACAGGAAGTTACTCTTCAGTAAATCCTGCATGGCTTTAGGTCTTTTGCAAAACGCCTGGGCACAAATCCCCCCGAGGTTATGAGGAAAATATATAAAGCCAAGTGTCTGAGTATAGCGACATATGGGGCGGGATTGTGGGGGTACAAAAATTGCACAGACCTACAAACGGTGGAAAACGAATTTTTTAGATATTTGTTTGCCATCCCCAAAAGTATATCAGCCTATGTTACTCATGCGGAACGAGGGGCACAACATGTTACAGACATGATAAAGTTACAACTAATACTCCTTTGGTACAAAATTTGGACCTCGGAGTATACAGTATTGAATCAAGCCATTATTAGGGACTGTTTAAAATTAAGTTTGCATAAAAGAATTCTATGGTTAGCATATGTTCAACGCTTTTTTCAAGACTTGGGTTGCCGCGAATATTATGAACGACCAGATACCCTACGCTCCATTAGTAAAAAAAAAACCTGAAAGAGAAAGGCTTGATGCATCTAGAGACCCTAAGATGGACACTTGAAGCACCCAAACCGAGTGTACTAAGGAATCAACTAATTGTAACTACTTTTAATATGCAACCCTATCTTAAATCAGTTTAGCATGGCAGACATAGATTTGTTTTAACTCGCTTAAGATTAGATATTTTCCACCGATTGGTTAGCTTTCCCAAGATGAACGACTGGGCAGCAAATTTGACCCACTGCCCTTGTGATGATTTGTCACCCCAGGACACAATGCATGTGCTTTTCTTTTGCAAGTTTTATACTTGTTTACGGAAAAGATACATCATTCCAATATTAAAACAGCATGGTTTTACTCAATGCCGCCCGGCATATTTATACTTGCAAACCTTACCCACTTTAGAAATATGTTGTAAAATGGTGTCATTTTTATGGTCAGTCTTCTATAGTAGAAAGAATCTGGGTGTAATGCCTTGATTGGAGTAGATCATGTTGTATTACATTTTTTAATTGTTTCTATTAAAATGAACACTCAGCAGTATACAGGGACTTGTAATATAGCTATCATATAGCCATATTTTTAACTTTTTTTAATTAATATCAGTTTATAGGCACTTTATAAAATTTGGCCAGGTATGCTTGCTATTAAAGCGGGACATGGAATTGGATTTGCACATAAGTATAAAATGTTAATATAAATGGTTTTGTAAAGTTTTAATATTGTTTATGTATTTCAACTAATTTTAGTAGGCAATTTATATTTTGGGATATGTATTCCACAAAGCTGATATGTATGTTATGCTTTTATGGATGTTTTTATGCATTCGAATAAAGATCACAATTCAATTTGTGTACTTCTCTGAAGACGTAGTTTACAGACAGTATATTTGTACACAATCAGGTGCCCACTGCTGTCTCTGTCTAGTTCACATGATCTGAGCTGAGCCTGTGTTGGACGTAATCCCACTATCACGCATTCACAAATGTGTGACTTCATCTGTTGATCTGCATGCCATGTGCCCTTGGCATACCTTCTGCTGAGCCTCCGATGTTTGCATGATTTCAGCTGTACCTGTGATGGTCACGTGCATTTGCTACACATGTGATGGTAAACTACCTCAGCTGCGTCTTTCTATGTAGTTTGTTGAGCCGTTATGAGTCTGTGTACTCCGCCACACCTGTGAAGGTCGAGCACCATCAGCTGGAATTGCTCATGGGGATGTCTGGTGTGTCCTATGTGGATCACAATGTTTGCTGCAAGTGTAGTGCACCACTGGATGCATTCAGTGGGCATTCACAGGAAGATAACAATGTTTATGCTCACAAGATTCTTAGTTGACTGTTGTGTGTTTTTCTTTCCTGCTTTTGACAAGGTGCTAACCGGAAGGTGTTGCTGAGCCTGCTTAGTAGTGTAGGAGCTGAGCGCTGCTACCCGCCTTCCCCTGACTCGTCTGCAGCCCTATATGCCCATACTTCCCGGAGCAGCAATAGCAGCATAGGTAATACCCATCTCTTCTCCCCCTCCATCTAATTTTGGAGGGTGCGGGACTGTCCTGTCCTATCTTCTGTGCTTTCAGTTACCACACCTCTTCCTGCTCCGTGTTGCTTCTCTTTTCCTTGCGGGTGAAAGGTTGGTTGGATGGATGCCTCGGTTGGTGTGCTGCTCCTCTCACAACTCTTTGGCTACAATCTACACCGAGGCCTGCCTAGATGAGGTATTCACCTCAAAACTCACATTTAGACGCCGCTGGGGCTGCATCAGACTTAAAGCACACTCTATGCATTAATACACCCCGTGCACCTACTTCACTGGTCCTGGGGAGTTCATTTTACAGACACTGTAGGAGGCAGAAGGGGTATGATGGGTGGCTTGTTGTCTTGCAGAGTGGGATGCACATATGTTTGTGTGACTGGAGAAAGGACTGGCCATCTCAATCTTCCAGAGCTGTCTGACAATTGTCAGGGTACAAATGGATGCAGATTGAATACCTTTCTGGAGTGAGGTCCCAACTCGGGTCGCATGAGGGTGTCCGCTGACCAAAATTGAAGGAAGCAGCCACATCAGTGAGGGTTATGCTTTTCCTTTTATTTCATCTTCAGTTATCTCTCTCTCATTCATAATGTCTAAGGATTTGAAGGAGGTGCCCTAGTGCAGCTCTGACAAGTGGCTGAAATTGACTGTTTGGACCTAGTAGGTGCTCCACAATGACAGAAGGACTTACAGCAGCCCGCTTTTGGAGAGCAAGCCCACATGTATATGCTGTTTCTGATTGATATTTCTAACCACAGATTCCTCACCATTTGAAACCCCACCGGCACCAGACTGGATCTGGAATCTTTTCCTGCAAAAGACACCATTGGATTCCAGGGCGGTTTAGGTCCACCTCTGAAAGTGATGACATGAGCCTGTATATTGGCGTAACCCCTGTGTGCCGTCATCGGTTCCTCATTTCCTTTCTGCACCCTACAAAGCAAATCCGAAGCTCCACCCCTGTAATTTTTGTTTGTTTTCACTGACTCTTGCAATATTCTACGACAGTGTCTATACGAAAAATGTGCATTTCTAAGTTTTAAATTGTGCCGCACCCGCAGAAACCAGATGACGGTCACAGAGCTGCAAGACGTCTGGCTTAGGTGCTTGGGCTCCAAACTTTCAATCAAAACAAACAGCTCCCTCCTTTGCTAGACACATTTATCCACAATTACAAGTACAATAGGACTAGTTCCATGTAACAAGTGAAAAAATTCACAGCATGATTCAAATACAAGTATATTCAAAAAATATTTGTGAGCATGTTCAGGGATGGGCTGTTTGCAGCTGCTTGCTTAAAGTATTGCCAGTAGGTAAGTTAAAGTAAAAATTATCATAAACTCTTCACTTAATCGTCATTGATGCACACAAAAAACTTCTTCAATTAAATCGGTGACAAATAAGTGAGAGGCTGATGCAGATAAGAACACAAAGTAACATTGAGAGCATGTATTTTGTAATTTAGACAATCCTGAAGTCATGGGATGAATTGTTCAATTCATATTCATAGTTTGGATATAGACACCAGTCTGGTGTTTAGTGACTCATGTGAGACTTTTCAATTAAAGTTGTTTTTATTGGAGTCCCATTGTCCATGTTTCTAATCAAGGATATGGACCCTCTTGTTGTGTGTTGGGGCCACACCACAAAAAATAATTAGGTGGCTGATTTAGACTGATGAAATGTTCTTTGGCCGACCGCATCACAGCGAGCTCCAACCACAGCAAGGAACTCTTCAACTACGTCAGAGTTCTCCAGCCCCTCAGCCACCGAAAACGTAATCACCCCTTCCCAGGAACTCCGCGACACACTGGCGGACTTCTTCCACCACAAGAACTCCACAATCTACAGAAACTTTGAGCCCACCGACATCCTCAGTTGCCTCGCCCCCAAGAATGAGGAACACAACCACCCTTCACCACCTGTGACCAGCTCACCGTGCAAGACACCACAGTCATCATGCACTCCGTCCACTTAGGAGCACCCACGGACCCCTGCCCCCACCACATCTTCAACCTTGGGAGCAAGACGATCAGCAGCAAGCTCACCAACATCTTCAACGCGTCCATCACCACGTCCACCTTCTCCGAAAAATAGAAACACGCAGAAGTCACACCCCTACCCAAGAAACCATCCGCCGACCCCAACGAACTCAAGAACTACCACCCCATCTCTTTGCTATCCTTTCCCGCCAATGTCCTCGAGAAGGCCATCAACCGCCAGCTCATTGAACACATGGAGAACAACCATCTTCTGGACACTTCCCAGTCCGGATTTCGCACCAACCACAGCACCGAATACGCCTCGATTGCAGCCACAGACGACATTAGCTCCCCCCTCGACCAAGGAACACAGCTGCCCTGATCCTCCTCTACCTCTCAACAGCGTTTGACACGGTATCACACCACACCCTGATCAAATGGCTTCACAACATTGAATCCAAGGAACTGCCGTCAAGTGGATTACCTCCCTCCTCACCTGAAGAACCCAGAGAATCTGCCTTCCTCCCTTCACTTCGGAACCCAAGAACACCATCTGCAGTATCCCTTAAGGCTCATCCCTCAAACCTACCCTGTTCAACACCTACATGACTACCTTGGCCATGTTGTCAGATCGCATGAAATGAACATAATATCTTACGCCAACGATACCCAGCTGATTCTCTATCAGAAGACCCCTCTGCCACGCTGACTAACATCCGCAGGTGCATGACGAGCATCGCCGATTGGCTGAGAGGCAACTGCCTTAACTCAACACAGAAAAGAAAGAAGTGCTGATCTTCGGGAACAACACCGCCCATGGAACAACACCTGGTGGCCTCCTAAACTAGGACCCTCACCCACTCCGACCGAGCACGCCTGCGACCTTGGCATCATCCTGGACCGTAAGCTCACCATGAAAAGACAGATCAATGCAGTTTCATCCACCTGCTTCTTCATTCTTCGCATGTGCCGCAATATCTTGAAGTGGCTCGCCATCAACACCAGATGGATCTTTGTCCAAACCCTTGTTGCCAGCCGATTGGACTACAGCAAAGCTCTCTATGTAAGAATCCCCTCGCATCTCCTCAATAGACTGCAAACAATACAGAACTCAGCGGCAAGACTCAACCTAGACCTCCCTAAACTGACCCACATCACACCCACCTCAAGAAGCTCCACTCGCTCCCCATTCATAAGAGATGCCAGTTCAAGATGCTGATCCACACCTTCAAAGCCCTCCACAACGAGGAACCAGTGTACATCAACCACCGACTGAACTTCCACGTTCCCTCCAGACACCTCTGCTCAGCCTCCTGCTGCCTCGCCCACACCCCCATTGGGCGCAGGAACAGTGGTGGACCCCCCTTCTCCTACTTCGCTGCGAAGTCCTGGAACAAACTCCCTCTTTACCTACGGACCTCATCCTCTCTGCTGGAATTCAGAAAAGGACTCAAGACGGATGTATAATGGTAGAACGGCTGCCGTAAGTCCGACGGCTTCAATAATGAAAGTGTTAAAACGAAGCTGGCATGATCACGACAGTTTCTAGAATGAACTACAACACCTCACAGAATCCAGGGTGCAAACCCTCCCGCACCCTTAACCCTAACACTGCCCCTTGCCCTGCTCTAAGTCCTAAATACAACATCCGGATGCTTCATCCCCATGCTCTTAGCCCTAAAACTGTCCCTTCCACAGCCCTGAGCCCTAAATTCGACATCTGTGTGCTGTTCCTTCCCTAATCCCTAAATCCGATAGTAAATGTAATTGTACCCATCCACAGCAATATTTTTATTGTAATGCCATGCGCACAGTAGACATTCGGTTTGAACATTGAATCGGTGAAAAGACAGGCGTACTAACGACGCCATCATTCTTCCGGTTTCGTTATAAAAGCTGTGCGTTCCAAAGTCTTTGTGAAAATGGTTGTTTCCCCTTAAGACATTGCTGTTCAGCTGAGCCCCCCTGCAGCAGTTTCTCTCAGCTCCTGGATACCCTCTCGGGTGATTAGCCGGCTTCGCAAATCCAGATTGATTGATTGATTGATTGATTTGGGGTGCTGACTTCCTTGATTGGTTGTGTTAACGCATTTTGACCCATGCAACTGGTTGAATCTCCACAGTACATGGGACTGGTGTTCAGTGTTTGAATCTTGGGAGGTGGGCCAAGTTTGAAGGAGGGGATTAACCTTCACAGGTCCAATAACAAAGGTAGTTAAAGGTGGTTATCAATGAATCACAACTACACAGAGGTGGCAGGTCACCTTGAGCGTCATTGGATTGTGTATGTGTGAAGCAGCACCCTCAATATCTGTAAATGAACGCTGCCTTCAGAAAGACTGGCAACTACTTGCGGGTACCCTTGACTTGGCGCTAGTTTTACAGATGGCTGGAGGCTATACTTGGTTCTGATTTGAATGCTCTAAAGGACAATCCACATCTTCCAGATGATGCTGATGATGAGGAAGAAGCAGGCGATTTGTTTCCCCTTTGCTACACTGATGCTGGGTTGAATTTTCTTCAAAGTGCTAGTGGCCTTGACACCCTTCATAGATTGAGTTAGACTCGTTGTTGGGGCCCCTACTGAAGAGATCACCTATGTCATGGTGGGAGTCAGTTGAATCACAGAGGTGTTAGAGTTGCATTCGCCCACTCCTAAGGTCCACTTTTCTGTCCCGCCACCTTCGGATGTTGCTGTGGTGTCTTTTCCAAATGTGAGAAATCTGCGGTTAGAAGTATCTTTCAGAAGCACAAATAGCTTTTTTTTTTATAACACTCTTCCTCTAACTGCAAATTCCTCACTGGCCCATCCTTCTTGTCTGTGAAGTGGACTTCTGATAGATCAAAAGCACCCATTTTAGATTCAGCACACTGTCCAGCTACCAGTTTGTGAGTCGCTCCATGTCTGAGGGCATGAAGATTGCCTTTGTAAACTGATGTCAGTGTGCAGAGTTGGCACCTACATGCCTGCCAACTCACACGGTGCCACAGTGTGACACATGATATCGGCTCCCATCACACGGTCACACGGTGAGGAGCCGATATCACACGGTGGCAGGGAAAACAAGCTGAAAACCACTATAAATAGGTGTTTTTCTAGCTCGTTTTCCGAGGCTTTGAAATGCTGATGTCCATTAGAGGGTGAAAACACCCCAGGACATCGGCACCAGCCTCAGCAAGCTTTTTTGGGGGGGGGGTGGAGGAGGAGGCTTGGGGCAGGGTGGGGTGGGGTTCAAAAGTGCCTCTTAGGTACTACTTGGCACGAGGCCCTGCCCCCTCCTCACCCAGTGAGATTTTTAGGTCGAGCCTAGCGCAGCGCGCATGCGCTGCTCTAGGAAAACGACCTCTTGGAATCACTCTGGACTTTTCACACGCTTGTGCGTGTGTTTTTTTTTTTTTTTTAGCATTTTTTCTATTGGGCTTTGCGTGCGTCTTTATAAAAAGACAGCACGCAATTGGGCAAAGGCGGGTGCATGTCCCACCTTTCCCAGGGAATGTATCCGCCTACGGCTTGCGGTTACGAGCAGGGGCGCCATCTGTTCGGGGTCATGTCACCATCTGTTTTTAATTAGCGCGTTCGCCGCTCTGCCGTGCTCACTCGCCCCTGCTTCTCTCTCGCGCCATTCTTTGCTTTTCGGGAAATGTTTACTCCCAGAGCGTTTTTCTCTCGGGAGCCAGAAGCAGCGGCGCGCAGGCTGCCATCTGTTTTGGGTCAGGTTTCATTTCCAGACCTTGCCGCTTTCATTAGTAGGCGAGTTCCCTCCACCCCACCTCCACAAGAGTGCGCTTTCATTTTCTCTAAAACACAAAGGAACAGAAACGAAATCAATTACGGTGACATCTTACTTTTCAGTGGAATCGTCAGCACCGTCTAATGAGCTGGCCTTGGCCAGAGCCTCACGGGAAATTACAAATAAGCTTATTATGTCCATCCACACTACTTTCAAATGACTCCAGACTGCAGTGTCCGGTTGAACGTGAAAACCTTGCATTTCAGCCGCTGCTTCTCTAGAAACACCAGAAGCACGAAAATAGCGACAATAAGCCAGACTCAGTTAGCCTGCCCGGTCCGCTCTGGTCCAAGCCAATTCTGTTGGCTCAGTGGGCTGACGCTTCCACCCTATTAATCTTATGTTTGACCTCACAACCGCAGGTTCGAACCCCAGCGCGTCTGCTCAGCCTTTCATCCTACTAGAGGCCGACAAACTAATTAACATTCATTTGGTTGGCAATAAACATCTGTTACTTGGCACCAAGATGCAGCATACTCCAGCCCGCCTTCACTTGCACACTGGCATAACTCACTTTCGCCTCCTTTCAATTCGGCTCCTGATTTTCTCTACTGTGCTCGCTTTCTGATTTGGTACTGGCATTATATAATGCAATCTTAACTTTAAGGCAAGCACCCTATTAATCTTATGTTTGACCTCACAACCGCAGGTTCGAACCCCAGCGCGTCGTCTCAGCCTTTCATCCTACTAGAGGCCGACAAACGAATTAACATTCATTTGGTTGGCAATAAACATCTGTTACTGGGCACCAAGATGCAGCATACTCCAGCCCCGCCTTCACTTGCACACTGGGATAACGCATTTTCGCCTCCTTTCAATTCGGCTCCTGATTTTTTCTACTGTGCTCGCTTTCTGATTTGGTACTGGCATTATATAATGCAATCTTAACTTATCTTTTCGCTCCCCCACCTCAGAAATCTGCAAGCACTTCTCCTTTCATTCCTTTTTATTTTTTGCATTATGTAGCGCGAATGAAGGTATCAAAGCACTTTACATAAGTACTAGTTCCATTACAGAAATCTGCCTGGTGGGTGATAATGTGCTGCATGGCTAAACACTTATAAGGTCCCAAAGGCGAGACCTATTGACTATGCCAATGCTTGTTGTTCAAGTTGGCGGTTATGCACCTATATCTGAAAGAGACACGTTAGTGACAGATTCCTTACCTTAATCAATCAATCAATCACGGCATTTATAGAGCGCGCTACTCACCCGGGAGGGTCTCAAGGCGCTGGGGGAGGGGGTAAGTTACTGCTCGAACAGCCAGGTCTTGAGCTGCTTCCTGAAGGAGAGATGGTCCTGGGTTCGCCGGAGGTGAGTGGGGAGGGAGTTCCAGGTCTTGGCTGCCAGGTAGGAGAAGGATCTTCCTCCGGCGGTGGTTCTGCGGATGCGTGGTACGGTGGCGAGGGCGTGGCTGGTTGATCGTAGCTGGCGTGTGGGCGTGTAGAAGGTCATGCGGTCGTTGAGGTACTTTGGGCCCAGGTCGTGGAGGGCCTTGTGTGCGTGGGTGAGGAGTCTGAACGTGATTCTCTTGCTGACGGGGAGCCAGTGCAGGTCTTTCAGGTGTCCGGTGATGTGGCTGTGTCGGGGGATGTCCAGGATGAGTCGTGCGGAGGCGTTCTGGATGCGCTGGAGTCTTTTTGAAGTTTGGCTGTGGTTCCGGCGTAGAGGGTGTTCCCATAGTCCAGTCGGCTGGTGACGCAGTGCCTGGGTGACGGTCTTCCTGGTTTCAGTGGGGATCCATCTGAAGATCTTGCGGAGCATGCGCAGGAGTGTTGAAGCATGAAGATGAGACGGCGTTGACTTGTCTGGTCATCGACAGGGAGGAGTCCAGGATGAAGCCCAGGTTGCGTGCGTGGTCCGTTGGCTTGGGCGCGGTGCCCAGGGCCGGGGGCCACCAGGAGTCGTCCCAGGCGGAGGGTGATGAGCCCAGGATGAGGACTTCCGTCTTGTCTGAGTTCAGTTTGAGGCGGCTGTTCCTCATCCAGTCGGCGACATCTCTCATCCCGTCGTGTAGGTTGGCTCTGGCGGTGGTGGGGTCGTTGGTGAGGGAGAGGATCAGCTGGGTGTCGTCGGCGTAGGGAGATGATGTTGAGGTTGTGTTGGCGTGCGATGGCTGCGAGGGGGCTCATGTAGACGTTGAAGAGGGTTGGGCTGAGTGAAGATCCTTGTGGAACGCCACAGATGACTTCAGTGGCTTCGGATCTGAACGGGGGAGGCGGACTCTCTGGGTTCTTCCGGCGAGGAACGAGATGATCCATTCCAGTGCTTTCTCTCGGATTCCGATGTTGCTGAGGCGCTTCACTAGGGTGCGGTGGCAGACGGTGTCGAACGCCGCGGAGAGGTCCAAGAGGATGAGGGCAGCTGTTTCCCCGTTGTCGGTTAGGGTTCTGATGTCGTCGGTGGCTGCGATAAGGGCGGTCTCGGTGCTGTGGTTGGCCCGAAACCCGGACTGCGAGGGGTCGAGGGATCCATTTGTCTCGAGGAAGGCGGCAAGCTGTCTGTTGACGGTCTTCTCGATGACTTTGGCCGAGAAACGGAAGGAGCGAGATGGGACGGTAGTTCTTGAGGTCGGTGGGGTCCGCCGTTGGTTTCTTCAGGAGGGCGGTAAGCTCGGCGTGCTTCCAGCTCTCCGGGAAGGTGGCGGTGTGGAAGGAGGAGTTGATGATGTCCCGGAGATGGGGTGCGATGGTGGCGTCGGCTTTGTTGAAGACGTGGTGTGGGCAGGGGTCGGTTGGTGATCCGGAGTGGATGGAGTTCATCGTGCGGGTGGTGTCTTCGGTGCTGATCGGGGTCCAGTTGCAGAGGGTGGTGGTGGCGGGCGTTGGTTCGGCGGTAGGGTGCGTGGTTTGTGCGTCGAAGCTGTTATGTATGTCGGTGATCTTGCGGTGGAAGAACGCGGAGAGTGAGTTGCAGAGGTCTTGCGAGGGGGTGATGTCGTTGTTTCCGGCGCTGGGGTTGGAGAACTCTTTGACGATGCTGAAAAGTTCCTTGCTGTCATGGGCGTTGTTGTCCAGTCGTTCTTTGAGTGCCGACTTCTGGTGGCACGGATCAGCTGGTGGTGTTTGCGGGTGGCGTGCTTGAGGGCGGTCCTGTTGTCTGTGGTCTGGTCGAGTCGCCAGGTTTTCTCGAGAGTGCGGCAGTTCTTCTTGGATTCCTTGAGTTCGTTGGTGAACCAAGGGGTTTTCTTGCTTCCGGGTCTGCTGGGAGGGTTTTTTAGTGGTGCGAGGTCGTCGGCGCAGGCGGTCAGCCACTTGGCGAGGTTGCTGGCTGCTTCGTTTGGGTCCGTTGTGTTGGTGGGTGTGTTCTGGCTGAGGGAGGCGGTGAGCTGCTCGGGCGGTGATCTTGCTCCAGCTCCGGCGGGGAGCCTGTTGCGGCGGGTGGTGGTGGGTCGCAGTCTTTCTGAAGCTGAAGTGGACGCAGCTGTGGTCGGTCCAGTGGAGTCCGGTGGCGTGGCTGAAGGAGATGTGCTTGCTGGACGAGAAGACGG